>OY728133.1:846556792-846847348 GCA_963277665.1 Viscum album
ATGTGGAAGATGTGCTAGTCGTGCAACTGGTGATGGGTGATGATTCGAGATGTTACTGCCATCACCACTAGGTGGTCCACCCAGACCATAGGGAGAAGGAGGAAAGGGGCAATCTCAAATCCAGGTAGCTGAGGCCTTTGACCATGGTGCTCCAGAGATGATACGAGGTACGATCTATGTCTACTCCACCATAGCTTCAGTACTTATAGACACAAGTGTCATTCATTTTTTTATTTCCACTGCCCTCGTTCGGAGCTCAGAGATTCTAATGGAGCCGTTGGCTCAATTTTTATGTCTAGAGACTCCTATGGGAGTGGATTTGACAATTACACACTGGTGCTGGAATTGTGAGCTTACTCTAAGAGGTGAGAACTTTGGCTGGGATCTCCTAGTAGCAATGTTGATACCTTACGACGTCATCTTGGGTATGGACTGGATATCTACATTCTATGTTCAGATTGACTGTATTAGGAACAAAGTGCGGTGTGTCCGCACAGATGGGACTAGTTTTACCTTCATCGGAAAGAAGAGAGCCTTCGCAGCACAGGATGGACTTACCCAGAGGATATTGCATTCGATCACTCATCCTTTGGCTAGCCTTACCCTTGGAGCAGTTGATGTGGCGAGTCTGATCTATCCTATAGTGGTGGACCAGTACACAGATGTTTTCCCTGATGATGTTCCGAGTCTACCTCCTCATAGAGAGGTGGACTTTTACATTGAATTTTACCCTGGGATGGCACTAATATCTACACCATCATAACGGATGGCTCCTGCAAAGCTTCATGAGCTGCGGGTACAACTAGAGGACTTATAGGGGAAGGGATTCATTTGGCCCAGTTTTTCTTCTTGGGAAACCCCGATTTTGTTCACCAAGAAGGAAGATGGGAGTTTGATCCTTTGTGTAGACTATCAGCACCTGAACAAGGTGACCATGAAGAACAAGAACCCACTTCCAAGGATTGACGACCTCTTTGATCAGCTGAAGGGATCACAGTGGTTCTTGAAGATAGACATCAGATCAGGCTATCGCCAGCTCAGAGTACGAGATGAGGATGTGCAGAAGATGGATTTCAGATGTCAGTATGGCCATTAAGAGTTCTTGGTTATGCCATTCGGTGTAACCAATTCTCCAGTAGTATTCATGGGACTCATGAACAGGAGCTTTCAACCATACATTGATCGCTTTGTAGTAGTCTTCATCGATGACATTCTGATCTACTCGGCTACTGAGGAGGAGCATGCCTATCATTTGTAGGTAGTACTGGACACACTCTGAGAGAACCAGATTTATGGTAATCTCTCGAAGTCCGAGTTTTGGATCTGAGAGGTTCACTTTCTGGGACATTTCATATCAGAGGCTAAAATTGCAGTGGATCCAGTGAAGATTGAGGTGCTACTTTCTTGGGAGCCACCCAGAAGTGTGACGAAGGTACGAAGTTTCTTGGGTTTGGCCGGATACTACCAGAGATTTGTGCCAGATTTATCTAGAGTTGCAACACCACTATCAGCATTAATGAAGAAGGGGAACCCTTCGTGTGGTTGGAGAGATTCCATAAGAATTTTCCAGATCTGAGGTAGAGGTTTACTAGTGCCCCCATCTTGAGGCTACCAGAGGAGGGCATAGGGTACTTAGTATACTACGACACATCAAGGATTGGGCTTGGATGTGTCCTGATGAAGGAGCGAGTAGTGATCGCATATGGTTCTCTACAATTGAGATAGCATGAGAAGAACTACGCTACCCATGACTTGAAGTTAGCAGTAGTGGTCTTCACCTTGAAGATGTGGTGACATTACTTGATGGGTGAGCGTTTTACAGTCTACTCATATCACAAGAGTCTCAGGTATATCTTCTCTCAGAAAGACCTGAACCTGAGATAGTGACGTTGGATTGAGTTCCTCTATGACTATGACTTCGAGATATTCTATACTCCTGGGAAGGGTAACGTTGTAGTAGATTCACTCAGCATGAGGTCTGGTATACAGCTACTAGGTGGGGAGACGGAGCAACTGGACACTTAGTAGATATCCTTTGTGGATCGATATAGATAATCTTTTCTTCAGTCTCTTACAGTCACTCCCCCACTTCTTCAGCGAGTCAGGGAGGCGCAGTGTGGGGAAACTGACTGCGAGACACGACCTGCTCAGATATCCATAGGACAGGCACCTGATGGATTTTTTGAAGGTGGGGATCATGTCATCCTCTTCAACAGATTTACCATGGTACCAGTATTACTTCAGGAGGAAGTATTGAGGGAGTTCCATGCTTCCCCTCTAGCGGTACATCTAGGAGTGGTGAAGATGTACCAGGATCTCTGATGACAGCACTGGTGTCCTGGAATGAAGAAAGAAATAGCAGAGTTTGTCTCTCGGTGCCTCACTTGTCAACAAGTGAAGGCAGAGCATCAGGTACCAGCAGGCTGGGTTCAGTATTTAGAGGTCGTATAGTGGAAGTGGGAAGGGATTTCCATGGACTTCATGACAGGACTTCCATGTACATCTAGAGGACATGACTCAATTTGGGTGATCGTTGACTGACTCACAAAGTCAGACCACTTCCTACCGATCAGATAGTAGGTTTCAGTAGAGAGCTTAGGACACCTCTATGTGGAGGATATTTTGTGGCTACATTAAGTACCCTCGATGATTTTCTCTTATCATGATGCACGTTTTACTTCTCAGATATGGAAGGGGTTGCAGGAGGCTTTTAGGATGCAGCTTCATTTGAGCACTGCTTTCCATCTGCAGATGGATGGCCAGACTGAGCGGATCATTCAGACCCTCAAGGACATGTTGTGTTCTTGCGTCATCAACTTCGGTCGCAGCTAGGAGGATCACTTTCCATTGGTAGAGTTTTCATACAACAACAGTTATCACTCCACTATTGGTATGGCACCTTTTGAGGCATTGTACAAGCGACCTTGAAAATCACATTTGTGCTAGACTGACCCAGGGGAGTTAGCACTTGTGGGACCATAGATGGTTTGGGCTACCACAAAAAAGGTGTAGTTCATCCAGTAGTGGATGAAGACTACATAGAGCAGGCATAATTCGTATACCGACAAGAGATGGAGATCTCTGGAGTTCGAGGATGGTGACCATATCTTTCTATGGGTCTCTCCTCGACGAGGTTTGCAGAGATTTGGCTGAAGCAGCAAGTTATCTTTGAGGTTCATCGGACTGTTTCAGGTCCTCAGTAGAGTTGGTGAGGTGGATTACCGCTTAGATCTTCCACCTCAGTTGCACCGAGTGCGCGACGTCTTCCACATATCCTGATTGAGGAGATACGTGAACAACCCTTCCCATGCCATCGACCATGGAGAGCTGGACATCAACGATGGGGCGACTTTTATGAAGGTTCCAGTTGAGACTAAGGATCAATAGGAGAGGGTCCTTCTTGGGAGGTCGATACCTCTGTTGTGCATTCGTTGGCATCATGGGAACCTCCAGGAGAGAACATGGGAGTGGGAGGCTCAGATTCGTACTCAGTACCCCCACTTGTTTTCTTAGTTTGGAGCTGTGGATTACAGGAAAGTAAAGCCCTGAGGTGGAGAGAATTTAAAAACCCAAAAATTCCATGTAAAGTATTTTTAATTAAATGGGAAATTTACGAGTCTGCAAAAATTGACGGTGCATGATTCCGAGGCCCAAAGTGCCCAGAATGTATTTCTGAACTTTTTTTGGGTACGTTCAGTAAACATGCGAGCATGTTTTTTTATCTTTTGAACTGGTGCTTGTAATTGAAATTTGAGGGCACCGTTTAACTCGCAGCGCCGATAGACGCTTAAGAATACCTTCACCTTGACCACAGTAGGTCGAGGGTGGAAGTTAGTTTTTCACTTATTCATGAAATAATAAAATAAAATAAAATTGTGTAACATTTTATTTTCATTTGAAACTCCCATGTCGATGTTAATAGGTGGGGTCCACCAGAACCCTCCTAATGTGAGAAACCTATTGAACTCCAACTTTAATGTGGGAGGTGACCTTTAGGTTTCCCCAAAAAATTATTATGACAACCTCAATGTAATTATGATGCCAATTTAATTTTTGCCAACAATTAAATTGGAGAAACATATCATATTGGCTACCTTTTATTTTTGGTGGAATTGGGGGAAGTGTTGGAAAAGGGAAATTGGGAGAGAACCTTTGAGGAATTCTTCTTCTCCAATGAAGAATTCTCCTCCAATAAAGAACGCTGATGCACGACTTCGACTTCTTCCTCGGGATATCCTCCAACGTGGGACATCTTCAATCGACGACCTTCCTTCCCTCCTCATCGACGTCAACAAACGAACGAGTTAGGGGTGTGTTTTAAATTCATCAATGTTAATTTTTCCTCTCACATTGAATCATTCCCCTTGAGTTTCTTGTTACCGCCCTAACGCAGAGGGTACGGGACAAACAAACATGGCCCGACCCCTCATCAAACCATATTGTTCTTTTGTGTGTTCTTTGCGCTGGTGACGGAAACTGGTGTAGACGTTTGGCACTGGTGGAATTCGAGAACCATGGCCAGCACCACGGCCAGCCCTGACGAAGGTGACAAATGTAGGGTGGCTGGTCAAGCCGGCTGCCGGCGAAGGCAGGGCGAGTGACCGCGCTGCACAGCCAGCCACAGAAGACAGACGCCATGCAGCCTCCATCATCCCACATCTGTGCGGCCCCCATGGCCTCACCACTCTGCGGCCCTCTGCGTCCCCTGCGGTCTCGCCTCCACGCAACCATTCGTGGCCTCACCGCCAAGTGGCCCTCCGTGGCCGCTCGGCCTCCGTCGTCCTACGGCCTTGTGGACCCCGCAGCCTAGCCGACCCACGACCCTCTGCGGCCCCCACGGCCTCACCGCCCCGTGGCCCTCTGCGGCCCCCACCACCTCGCTGCCTCGTGGCCCTGCAGCCTCCACCGTCATGTGCCACCTGCAGCCTCTGCCGTCCCGCAACCTCAGGGCCCTCATGGCCTCCATGGCCCCGCGGCCCTTCATGGCCCCAACAGCCTCTGTCGTCCCATGGCCTCACGGTCTTCACGGGCCCCACAGCCTCTATGGCCCCGCAACCCTTCGCCGCCCCCTTGGCCTTCGCCGCCCTCGTGGCCTCTATGCTGCCCTCGTAGCCTCCACGCCACCCAGCACAATCCGGATCGACCCAAACTGGGTTAGGTCGGCCCAGTCTGGGTCGGGCCGGGTCGGACCGAACCTAAACCAGCTATGAGTTTTGTAACGACCCAAAGTTTCATTAATTGTAATCCATATTGATCTAATTAAATGTCTCTTTATGTTTATATAAAATTTCAACTTCATTGGTTTTATGTTAAGAATTTTTACCGTTGCTAATATAGCCGTTGAACAGTGATCACATGATTAGTATAAATATAGGGCTTTAACAAATCCAAATTTACTCAGACAAAAGAAGTGATGGCCTCATTCAGTAGAATTTATCCATACAAAGCCCATTTGTCGGAGCTCGGAAAAGAGGTGGCGTCCTTGGGCTTCACTCTTGACCAAGCCCAAGCTGAGCTTCATCATGTCAAGCTCGAACGGGACTGTCTACGGTAAAAGTGGAAGTTGATAGAGATTACCACTCGAGCAATGTTATCCGAGCTACCCCAAGAGTCTGTCACCATCGCACACCTTACCCTTAGGTCTTATGCAACTGTTTTAAGGGGTTATGTAAAAAATAAATAGTACTATATTCATGTACATTATTTTTTTGTATATAATAATGAATATACTTTCTTGTCATTATTGATATGTTTTAAATAGTTTTTAAATTACAAATAATGTTTTTAGTTATTATTTAATTAAGAATTCTATTTTATTAAATTAAGGGATTTTTGAATTAAATAATATTTTAATAAAATATTATTATTAAATTAATTTTTATTAAATATAAATGATCTTATAATTTTATGAATGCAATTGTAATTTTTATTAAGGTTTGAGATCCATTTTTGTCAAAACCCATGAATTTTTGATAAATGTCGGTTTTATTTTAAAAGTGAAAATTAACATATTTAGAAAATTATTTAGATAAAATAAATTCTATTTTTGGAATCAGGACGTCGAAATTATCCAACGGTGAATTTTTCATAATTTTCTGAGACAATCAAATTTTTGAGTAAAAATTAAATACCGTTTAAATATATAATGTGTTTTATGACATCATAATTACCCAATAGTGATGTAATAAAATACTATAATCTTTATGTTCGGACAATATATGTTTTACCATTAAAATAATGTGATTTTGGGTTTGTTTTTCTTACTTTTCAAAGCATTAATGAACCCCTCAAGTCTTATTAAACACCTTGTCTTTTTAAATTAATTTTCATGGGAGTATGACTCACCTCCACATAAACAACCCTATTATTTTAAGAAGTTAGGACTTTGGCCTTATAAAATATTATTTTCCTATTACCTTTTCCAAAAATCATGGGCAAAAACCATGGTATGGTTTGTGGTTTGGATTAATTTAATGTAAGGGGACCCAAACCTAAATAATAAAGAATTCCCTCACCTTTCCTATATAAACCCACCCAAGCTCCCACTTCCTCCTCACTCAAAGCCTTTTGAGTTCGTCCAACCTCTGACCTACTCTCTCTATAATCCTCCCAAGTTGCCCCAAGCTCCCAATAATCCTCTCACAAGCCTCTCTCTATCCTTTGGAAGCACACTTCCAAGTAAGGGTTTTTTCTTCCTTTCTCATTTTTGTCCAATTTTCTTTAAGTTGTTTTTCCCTTTTAATTTCAATTAAGAATGTTGGGGTATGGTTTCAAAACTCCCTCATACTGCCCTCTTTATGTTTTAGTTATGGGAGACCCCTTTCTCTCTCATTAAATTCTTCCCATGTACACCCGTTACTATGCCGAAATTCCGAAAGGAACTTCTCTCTCCTCATTTACATTCGAGCAATACTTTTGTATCATGAATCTAAATTTCATTACAATTATTGGGACATGTATCTATATAACCTCCTTACTTTCCATTATATTTAAATATTATGAGGAACCCCTTTCTCTCTCATCAACCATTTTTATGAATTCTTATGTCACGCCGTTACACTGCTGAAATCGCACCGATTTTCTAAGCTAATGCCATTGTGTAGTGAATACCATGCCCATTTCTCCATCAAGGGTATTCACCTTTATTCACATTTACTTATTGATTATAAAGTTTCATGTATGAATTCTACAATCCTTTATCATGGAATAAATGATTATGTTTTATGAATCCATGTTTTATGATCCATGTGGCACACTTATGCATGAAAAGAAATGTTTAAGAAGGGTGCTCCCTTATAGCGGTCCAATGCATTGGATAATGTATAGTATCATGATACGTCATGTGCAATGAGTGTTGACTCGTGATAATTCAAGTTCAATGAGGTTTTACTCATGCTTCATGTGCAATGAGGGTTTACTCATGCTTCATGTGCAATGAGCCTTGGCTCATGCTAATTCCATGTTAAGTGTTGTTGCCACATTTCCATGTTATGATTATCATGCTTTATCATACCTTTATGTTCATGTTTCTCTTGTGCTCTATTGATATTCCTAATTTCTAACATGTATTTTAATCCTCATGTTATTCCATGTGTATTCTCTTACTGTGATTTATAGCTCACCCTTTTCTTATGCATGTCCTCAGGTTATCCCATGCAATGCTAAGTATGAGGGAATGTAGTGGTCATGTAAAGGAAGTTTTCAATAAAGATGTTGTATTTCATGTTTTAAGTTTTTATGTAATGATCCTAATCCCCAAATACACTAAACCTCTCTATCTTCTTTGTTGTATCAAGTGAATTTTTATGTAATAAATCATGTTTAAGTTGTAATAAAAAGCAGGGCTGTCATAGTTGGTATCAAAGGCAGGTTTAGTTATTTTTGGGATTAGGATTAGAAAACCCTATTAAAGCCTTAGAGACAAGACTTAGTATAATAAAAACATCCCTATGTTTTGGTAGGTACTGAGTAAGTGGTTTATCAAAAAAATACATCCCTATCTGGATACGAACAGGTAGAGGCGGCTCTGGCACAGATGTATCCTTGGGGTAAAACCCGAAAACACCGCTTTGAGCTAGACTCGAATGGGAAATGGTGCATGACAACAGGCCTTGCTTCACTCTTGGTTATGACACTCCCAGGGGATATGTTTTGATAAATTCACAATCTTAGTATGAACCCTTATAAAGGGAATTAAAAAAATTCCCCTAAGAATATATGTTAGAAAGTAGATCATGAAAAGCCTAGATTGAAGCCTATAGACACATGAGTTAAGGAAATAAAAGTTTATTTATAAGTCGTCAACTTTTGTATTTGGATTACCCTTTATGTGTTACCCCTAACTTTCCTTTTATTCCAGCCAATGGACTGTAATAGGAGGACTCGGGCTAACAACCGTTGTAAAGATCAGTGTGATGATTGTACTAATGAGATGCCCAATCCAATGGGAGCAGAAATCATGAAATTTGTCACGCTTCTCTCTCAGATAACTCAAGTTTTGAATAGAAACATGGGTCAAGGGGAATGTTCAACCCCCCTAATAAAGAACAAGTCGCTATCGAGAGCTTAATGAGACAAAGGCCTCCTACTTTTAGTGGATCATCTGATCCCACGATCGTTGAACAATGGATCAACTCCATTGAAAAGATCTTCTCCATCCATAAATGTTCTAAACAATAGAAGGTTCTCCTGGAGGCTTATCGTATGGAGGGTGAAGCTGATCAATGGTTGACGTTGATCAAAAATACAAATCCTGAGGAGGAGATCGAGGCGTTGGAATGGAATTATTTCCAGAAGATGTTTTTCGATAAATATTTTCCACGCACCCTCTAGCTTAAGATGGAAAGGGACTTCCATTCCCTCAAGAAAAAAAGACGAAGAATCTATTGGAGCGTATGAGGAAAACATCACAAGGATTTCACGATACGCTTCTGGCTTTATCGTTACCCCATAATGAAAAGTTGACCGCTTCTTTGGTGGGTTGAAGTCTAGCCTACAGAAAGCATTAGCAATCCATGACTTCGACAGCTATGAGGAAATTTTCCGATGTGCCCTCAAAGTCGAAATGGAGATCGGGGAATCACAGGGGTATCACGGGGACAAGAATCATAAGGTGGACTTCAATGCTGGTGGTCCGATGGATAAATCCAATGGTGCTAAGAAGATCTAGCACCCCACTTGCCAAAAGTGCATAAATAAACACCCTAGAAATTTCCTTAAGGGGACAAGTAAATGCTTCAGGTGTGGAAGGGAAGGGCACCTAGCTGTTAACTGTCAGCAAGAAAGACCCGCGGCTGTGACAGAGGAGAGGAATGCTCCGTTCTAACCTCAACACATTGTTCAATGCTACAAATGCAAAGAACCGGGTCATTTTTCAAATCAGTGCCCTAATCCGAGGGTTTTCGGAGGCAACCAACAACCTCCAAGGCATCAAGGAAGAGATTTTTCCATCACTTCTACCGAAGTGAACCCCGACAATGAAGTGGTGACTGGTACGCTAGTTATTCATTCAAGAATAGCGAACGTACTTTTTGATTCAGGTTCTATGCATTATTTTATATCTCGAAAGTTTAGTAGAACAATCCCAGCACGACCACAAATCATGGAAGTGAAGATGTCGGTGAGTATGGAAAATGGGAAAATTATTGCATCCCATGAATATAAGTCATCCCCTGTTATAATATGTGGATTGAATTTCCCGGAGAACCTTGTCATACTCCCTCTGATATAATTTGATGCAATTCTTGGCATGGATTGGCTTTCCTTATATAGAGCCAACATAAATTGTTGGGAGAGGGAAATCACACTCCATATGGAAAATCGACCCCCGATTATTTACAAGTGTAAGGAGGAAGATGAATCTCCTTTATCTCCATCATCTCAAGCATGGATATTACTGCCCTATGAGCACGTGTATCTGGCATAGATGATTGAGTCCAAAGAAGAAACCACCCTTGAGGAAATGCCTATTGTGAGGGAATTCGCTGAAGTGTTTGCCTAGGAACTGCCTGGTCTTCCTTCTAGAAGTGATGTTGAATTCTCAATTAAACTTATACTCGAGGCTTTACCAATATCCAAGACTCCATATATAATGTCTGTTGTAGAGCTTGAAGAATTGAAGAAACAACTACAGGAGAATTTGGATAAAGGGTTTATATGCCCAAGTGCTTCACCATGGGGTGCAACGGTCCTCTTCATCAAGAAGAAGGATGGGTCAATGCACCTTTGCATCGATTATCGTGAGCTCAACAAAATCACGATAAATAAAAAGTATCCTCTCCCAAGAATTGATGAATTATTCGATCAGTTGTGTGGAGCACAATACTTCTCCAAGGTGGACTTGCGGTCGGGATATTATCAAGTAAGGGTGAAGAAAGAAGATATCCCCAAGACTGCTTTTCGCACAAGATACGGGCACTATGAATTCATAGTAATTCCTTTCAGAATCACTAATTCTCCAGAAATCTTCATGGACTTAATGAATAGAGTCTTTATAGATTACCTAGACAAATTTTTGGTAGTCTTTATAGATGATATTCTAATATACTCCAAAACCAAGGAGGATCATGAGGAGTATTTAAGAACTGTACTGGAGACTTTTCGCAAGGAGAATATCTATGAAAGGTACATAAAGTGTGATTTCTGGTTGAAGGAAGTCTCATTCTTAGGCCATATCATCACAAGCAATGGGATATCTCTGGATCCCTCCAAAACAGATGCAATTGAGGGATGGTCGAGGCCAACATCGGTAATGGATATCCGTAGCTTCTTGGGGTTAGCTGGATATTATCGACGATTTGTGATAAATTTCTCACGATTTTCCAACCCTCTTACCAAGCTAACTTGAAAGGGAGTAAAGTTTTCTTGGAGTTATGAATGCGAAGAAAATGTCAAGAAGTTGAAAAGGAGGCTTATCACTGCGCTCGTGCTCACTTTACCCACAAGTGGGGAAATTTTTGTGGTATTCAGTGATGCTTCGAAGAAGGGCTTAGGATGTGTGCTAATGCAGAATGATAAAGTGATATCCTATGCCTCAAGGCAGTTGAAAATCCATGAGCGAAACTATCCAACACATTATTTGGAGTTGGCGGCGGTGATCTTTGCCTTGAAAATCTAGCGGCATTATCTCTATGGGGAGAAATGTGAGATATATATGGACCACAAGAGTATTAAATATATATTCACATAGAAAGAGCTTAATATGCTCCAGAGAATATGGATAGAGCTCATCAAGTATTATGACTGTTCAATCCATTACCACCCTGGGAAAGCAAACAAGGTGGCAGATGCCCTAAGTAGAAATGATCCAGTGATTCTATCAATGATGAGAATTGAGAAGGATCCAATCTTCTTAGACTTGATGAAGATGGACATGGGAATCATAGAGAAGGGAACATCATCAATCCTTTCACAAATGATTGCTCAACTGTCTCTTTTGGAAAGGTTAAAGGATGCTCAAAAGGATGATGTGGAAATTCAAGAAAAAGTGGAAGCTATCGAAAAAAGGGAAATCCTCGGAGTTTAATGTTAATGGAGAAGGAATTGTGAGGTTTGGGAAAAGAATATGTGTTCCATCAATTCCGGAGCTGAAGAAGGAACTTTTGGATGATGCACGTAGTTCAAATTTCTCTATTCACCTAGGGAGCACAAAGATGTATCGAGATCTCCAAGAAAACTTTTGGTGGGATAATATGAAAAAGGAGATCACTGAATATACATCAAAGTGTCTGGTGTGCCAGCAAGTGAAGGCAGAGTAGCAGAAGTCTAAGGGGATGATGAAACCATTGCCTATACCAGAATGGAAATGGGAGAACATCACCATGGAGTTCGTCACCGGACTTCTAAGGACATTCAAAGGCAACAATGCAATCTGGGTTGTTGTGGATCGTCTTACAAAGACTGCACACTTCATTTCTATTCGGGAGGATTTCTCATTGGATAAATTGTCACAGATATATATCAGGGAAGTGGTAAGGTTGCATGGAGTACCGCTATCTATTGTGTCTGACTGAGATCCAAGATTCACCTCTATGTTTTGGAAGAGTCTTCAACATGCTATGAATAATGAACTGAACTTCAGTACGACCTATCATCCTCAAACTGATAGACAATCTGAGCGGACTATCCAAACACTTGAGGATATGTTGAGAGCATTCTAAATGGACTTTAAAGGAGGATGGGATCAAAATTTTCCTCTGGTTGAGTTCTCTTATAATAATAGTTTCCACTCAAGCATCCAAATGGGAGCATATGAATCCCTATATGGGAAAAGGTGCAGAACACCGACATGTTGGGATGAGGTCAGTGAACGTAAGCTGCTTGGACCAGAAATGGTCGAGGAAATGGTGGAGAAGGTGAAAACCATTCAGCAGCATATCAAGGCAGCCCAGGGTCGACAGAAGATTTATCCAGATAATCGTCGACGAGACCTTGAGTTTAAAGTTGGAGACATGGTTTTTCTACGCATATCTCCGTGGAAGAAGGTCATGAGGTTTGGAAAGAAAGGGAAGTTAAGTCCAAGGTACATCGGCCCCTTCAAGATTCTTGATTGTGTCGGGGATGTGGCCTATCGACTAGCACTTCCACCTACTATGGCCAAATTACATGATGTCTTTCATGTATCCCTCTTAAAGAAGTACATATTGGACCCTTCACATGTACTCTCTTCTGAGGTGGTACAATTGGAAGATTATCTTTCTTATGAGGAGAAACCAGTGAAGATCTTAGATCATAGAGAAAAAGTTCTACAAAATAATACAATGCCCCTAGTCAAGGTGTTGTGGATAGACCACAAGTTTGAAGAAGCGACTTGAGAATCGGAGGAAATTATGAAGCTGAGTTACCCACATCTGTTTTAGTGTGGGAAAAGGAAAATTTCGAGGGTGAAATTTCTTAAGGGGGGAATATTGTAATGATCCAAAGTTTCATTAATGGAAATCCCTCTTTATCTAATTAAATGTCTCTTTATGTTTATATAAAATTTCAACTTCATTGGTTTTATGTTAAGAATTTTGACCGTTGCTAATATAGTCGTTGAACAGTGATCACATGATTAGTATAAATATAGGGCTTTAACAAATCCAAATTTACTCAGACAAAATAAGTGATACCCTCATCCAGTAGAATTGCTCCATACGAAGCCCATTTGTCGAAGCTCGGAAAAGAGGTGGAATCCTTAGGCTTCGTTCTTGACCAAGCCCAAGCTGATCTTCATCATGTTAAGCTCGAACGGGACCGTCTACGGGAAAAGTGGAAGTTGATAGAGATTACCACTCGAGCAATGTTATCCGAGCCACCCCAAGAGTCTGTCACCATCGCACACCTTACCCTTAGGTCTTATGCGGCTGTTTTAAGGGGTTATGTAACAAATAAATAGTACTATGTTCATTTACATTATTTTTTTGTATATAATAATGAATATACTTTCTTGTCATTATCGATACATTGTAAATAGTTTTTAAAGTACAAATAATATTTTTAGTTATTATTTAATTAAGAATTATATTTTATTACATTAAGGGATTTTTGAGTTAAATAATATTTTAATAAAATATTATTATTAAATTAATTTTTATTAAATATAAAAGATCTTATAATTTTATGAATGCAATTGTAATTTTTATTAAGGTTTGAAATCCATTTTTGTCAAAACCCTGGAATTTTCGATAAATGTCGATATTATTTTAAAAGTGAAAATTAACATATTTAGAAAATTATTTAGATAAAATAAATGTTATTTTTGGAATCAGGATGTCTAAATTATCCAACGGTGAATTTTTCATAATTTTCTAAGACAGTCAAATTTTTGAGAAAAAATTAAATACCGTTTAAATATATAATTTGTTTTATGACATCATAATTACCCAATAGTGATGTAATAAAATACTATAATCTTTATGTTCGGCCAATATATGTTTTAACATTAAAATAATATGATTTTGGGTTTGTTTGTCTTACTTTTCAAAGCATTAATGAACCCCTCAAAACTTATTAAACACCTTGTCTTTTTAAATTAATTTCCATGGGAGTATGACTCACCTCCACATAAGCAACCCTATTATTTTAAGAAGTTCGGACTTTGGCCTTATAAAATATTTTTTTACTCTTCCCTTTTCCAAAAACCATGGTCAAAAACCATGGTATGGTTTGTATTTTGGATTAATTTAATGTAAGGGGACCCAAACCTAAATAATAAAGAATTCCCTCACCTTTCCTATATAAACCCACCCAAGCTCCCACTTACTCCTCACTCAAAGCCTTTGGAGTTCGTCCAACCTCTGCCATACTCTCTCTAGAATCCTCCCAAGGTTCCCCAAGCTCCCAAGAATCCTCTCACAAGCCTCTCTCTAGCCTTTGTAAGCACACTTCCAAGTAAGGGTTTTTTCTTCCTTTCTCATTTTTGTCCAATTTTCTTTAAGTTGTTTTTCCCTTTTAATTTCTATTAAGAATGTTGGGGTATGGTTTCGAAACTCCTTCATACTACCCTATTTATGTTTTAAGTATGGGATACCCCTTTATCTCTCATTAAATTCCTCCCATGTACACCCGTTACTATGCCGAAATTCCGAAAGGAACTTCTCTCTCCTCATTTACATTCAAGCAATACTTTTGTATCATGAATCTAAATAACATTACAATTGTTGGGACATTTATCTATATGACCTCCTTACTGTCCATTACATGTAAATATGATGAGGAACCCCTTTCTCTCTCATCATCCATTTTTATGAATTCTTATGTCACGTCGTTACGCTGCCGAAATCGCACCGATTTTCTAAGCCAATGCCATTATGTAGTGAATACCATGCTCATTTCTCCATCAAGGGTATTCACCATTATTCACATTTACTTATTGATTATAAAGTTTCATGTATGAATTCCACATTCCTTTATCTTGGAATCAATGATTGTGTTTTACGAATCCATGTTTTATGATCCATGTGGCACACTTATGCATGAAAAGAAATGCTTAAGAAGGGTGTGCCCTTATAGCACTCCAATTCATTGGGTAATGTATAGTATCATGATACATCATGTGCAATGAGTGTTGACTCATTATAATTCAAGTGAAACTAGGGTTTACTCATGCTTCATGTGCAATGAGGGTTTACTCATGCTCCATGTGCAATGAGCCTTGGCTCATGCTAATTCCATGTTAAGTGTTGTTGCCACATTTCCATGTTATGATTATCATGATTTATCATGCCTTTATGTTCATGTTTCTCTTGTTCACTATTGATATGCCTAATGTCTAACATGTATTTTAATTCCCATGTTATTCCATGTGTATTCCCTTACTGGACTTTATAGCTCACCCTTTTCTTATGCATGTCCTCAAGTTATCCCATGCAATGCTAAGTACGAGGGAATGTAGTGGTCATGTAAAGGAAGTTCTCAATAAAGATGTTGTATTTCATGTTTTAAGTTTTTATGTAATGATCCTAATCCCCAAATACACTAAACCTCTCGATCTTATTTGTTGTATCAAGTGAAGTTTTATTTAATAAATCATGTTTAAGTTGTAATAAAAAGCAGGGTTGTCATACGTTTTTTGCTCTATCGACCAAAACTTTGGCACCAGGTGTCTGTTTGAAAAACCGTCAATGGTACCATAAACCTTAGAGTGAGGAGATCCCTTTGGTATACCCCCACTGTATTTTTGGGTAATGTTGAGGTACGGTCGGGTTGGATTGAGAACGAATCCAACCGTGCCCTCAGGACTAAAAGGATAATAACTTATAGATCGGGCGTCCGATTAACGCACCGTCTCTTGTGTTGATACCCCTATGATGTCTCGGTCCTTTTAGATACTTATTTGTGGGACTTCATGGAAGTTTTAGTATTGACTAGTGGATTGAGAAGAGGACTCTCCTGAAGACGATCAAGCTTAGTGCGGGAACCCTGTAGCTAGTTGTGACTTGAGAAAGAGATCCTTCGTGGGTCTATGATTGAGGGTCTCACATGGAACCACTCTAGGATTCCATGCATGACTACTCTAGGATATTGTGTGGGTCAACACCGAGAGATCTTGTGTGGTTTAGCACCTAGAAATCCTGTGTAGGTCAACACCGAGCGATCCTTTGTGGGTCAGCACCTAAATATCCTGTGTGGGTCAGCACCGAGCGATCCTGTGTGGGTCAGCACCGAGCGATCCTCTATGGGTCATCACCTAGAGATCCTATGTGGTTCCGCACCTAGAGATCCTATGTGGATCATCACCTAGAGATCCTATGTGGGTCATCACCGTGAAAACCTATTTGGGTCAGCAGTAGAGCCTCTTGACAGAATCATATGATCTAACTTTATGACTAATCATTTGTACTTTTGTACTTAAGTTATATCTTGTGTGAGATGAGTCCACACCTGAGTGATACTTTCCTTTTTGGTAATACCATGGTGGTATTATTCTGTGTGGCGTACCTGAGTGGTACTTACCATCGTGGTACTCCTTCCTTTGTGGAACAATTGAGATTTGGGCTTTTGTGTTGGACCGTGTGTTTCCTCATGATTGAGATGGGTATACTTGATAAGTTAGGTATATGTATGGGCATATACCTATGTATTGTTTTCAGTTGATTTCATGCTTTGTGGTTTATCCTTTGTGGATTTTGTGAGACCTTGAGGGTCTTGGGGTCCCTATTGAGTATCGTTATACTCACCCCTGCACAGGTTATGCCCGTACTTCATTGTATTTGGTGCAGACGACGGACAGTGCTGACTGAGGACGAGAGTACCAGGACTATAGGTAGCTCGAAGGTGGACCTTATATGAGTCATACCACAGAGACGATCGATCAAGAGCCACACCTACCCTTTATGTAGGATCCTTGGCGGGTGTTCACAGTATTTGTTCTAGTTTACTTGTAATTTCAGTTTCTTGTACTTTCTAGTTGGGCTTGTATTCTGGACCCTTTTACTTACTGTAATCACTCTGTTTACTATTCAGTTTACTTGAGTTTGTATCTTGTTGTGTGCTTAGTTGCGTGTGTTTACAGGTTATAAAGGAAATTCCTTCCCAGTTTTAGGAAATACACCGTTAGTGCTAGTCACCAGCCCCTAGCATATGGAAGGTGGGCTTGGGGTAGTCACGGCACGGGCCCTAGGGGACGGTTCATGACATAAAACATAATTTAGAAAAATATCTATTTAGGAAAATATATAGTATCCAATGGAAACAAGTTTTTACATATATAACCCTTTTAAAATAATAACTATTTAATTTATAAAAAAAATATGCTTACCTCTTAAGACATACCAAAGGACCCCAATTATAGGTTAGAATAGAGAAATGTGATTTAATTCTTAAAAAATAATAAAAATCCCCAAGTGGGTATATTTGCAACAAATAATCACTTATTCAATTTAAGTGTGTTTAAATAACTAACCCTTACCTGAACACTTCACTAAATGGAGTGAACCGGTGATTTTTAAATAATTTTTGGTTTCAATATATCCTACATGATAAATTTCTGAAACAAATACAATTAGTTTTTATAAAATTAAATTTTGGTTCAAAAATAAATTTTATGCTCAACAAATGTTCAAAGTAAATAAAACTAATATAAATGTAGTTAATATTTATATTAAAACCTAATTCATGCTTACATAATTTATTAATAATGACATAACATAAATGAAAAATCTTAACTTCCTTTCCTAACCTACATACAAAAAAAATTCCCATACTTTATCCAAGTAACAAAGTGGAATAATTATAAATAAAATAAATAAACTATCTTATTTATATAACATAACCACTTATAAATTTCATTAATAACACTAATCATGACATAATTAAATATCACATGTTTGTAGAACATGTCGAATGGGATAATACAAACACCAATTTTAATATGAAAGTCATCAAAGCGTACTAGTCGTCAGACAAACAAAGCATAAGAGTTGTTATATTATATAATTTTTTGCATAGTATTAGTGATACAAACAAAGTATATGTAACACCCTAAGTTTTTGAGCAGGTTAAAATTTCCCCAACCTATTTTAATTTTTTATTTTGGTG
The DNA here is from genome assembly GCA_963277665.1 of Viscum album. Taxonomy (NCBI): domain Eukaryota; kingdom Viridiplantae; phylum Streptophyta; class Magnoliopsida; order Santalales; family Viscaceae; genus Viscum; species Viscum album. Next base: position 846,574,811 of record OY728133.1, read on the forward strand.
GTCAGACCCACCTTTTTCTTGATCTTTATATCTTAATTTTGAGAGTTCCTTTCACCCAATGCATTATTTTTAGATGGTTTTTAAAGTATAGAAAGTGCCTCTGGGTTTTTAGTGGGGTTTGAGTGCATCATAGGCCAAATCCCCAACATTTTGGAGAATGATATCAGAGGTTCATAGTTTTGAAAAATCACGTGGCCACCCAAGAGAAATCGTACGACCCTCCTTCACAAGGCATAGTTTGAAAAACCGTGTAGGAGGGGGTGAATGGCCTTGCACGCATATAAAACTTTTAATAATGGTCTCATAGTTGGTTTTCACATGGTTTGTAAAATAATGCACCTAGACTATGAATGGTGTCGTTCCTAGACAGTGGGTGATGCACGGTTGGGGCATGGTTATCCAAACTATGTATCCAAACTAGGGGAATCATTTAAATACCGAGAATTACCTTTTATTTTTTCTCCTCCCCCATTTCTTATTTTCCTCCCTTTTATTCTCCTCTACACCATGTGTAGTAGGGAAATCCTCTGTTTTTCTTCGTCCCCTATGATTTCATCCAAATCCTCAAACTGAGCTCTATTTGGGTCTTTTTTAGTCTCATTGTAACTTCATCGGTAAGGACTTCGATCTGCTAACTTATTTTTCTCTTTTCTCTCTCCATATAGTGCACTAAATATATGTGATCCATTTTACCCTATTTTCAAAGTGTTCATCTAAACACTTATTTCTTCAAAATCAGCTTGAGTAAGAGGCTTATATTAGATGAGAAAATGTCTATCAGTGCAAGGTAGGTGGTTCCTAGTTTTCTCTTTGATTTTTATTGTCTTTAGGGAGTGCGATCTACATTATCCATGTGGGTTGACCAAGGGGGACCCTAAATTATTAAATGATTATTTTTAAATTAATTAATCAATTCCATGGGATTTCATTGGGTATGCCCTAGACCTTTTACAAATGGTCAATTTGCGTAAGGGGCTTGGACCAGCTTGGGCAGTTTAGGCCAGGCGTATGAATTAAAATTAAATTAAATTAAATTACTGTGTAGATTTTATTAGTTACATGGTAACGTTAAAGGCTTAGCCTAATAATTGATGTGGTGATGACCACCTCGGTTGAGGCGACCAGATCTTCATATTAGGCTTTTTTCAGATACTTGAGGTGATGTTGATCACTAAATTGGGCGACACAGCCATTGGATTGAGGCGATGAGGTTTTCAGGCTATGGGTAGGATCTGTGTGATATGGGATGGTGTTGACCATCAATTTGAGTGACATTTTTTTAGGGTAATGAGGTGTCAGGATAATGTTTCTTAGGTAAATTTTTGGTGATTTCCTCCCACTATGTTGACAGATGTGCCTTCGGACCCGTTCACACATAGATATGACTCAGATTATGAGGTGGTTTTAACCACTAATATGGGTATACGCCTCTGTTTGTTTTATATTATTATGGTTTTGAACATCTGATAGGTTGGAGGTTCTTATTGTAGAAATACATGAGGATGGTGATAATCCATCGGTTGATGGTGATGATACCATCGATTTAGGGTTGAGGGTCACCGTATTATTGAGGTCATTGGTTTGGGATTATTTGGGAGGAAGGATATCATTGTTTCTTAAGATTTTGACTATTGATATGATAGTTTCTATTATTTATAGTATAAACATCATTATACCTCAGATGTTTGGCTTCGAGCTAAAGGGGATTTCTGATCTAAGGTTTGAGGGTACAAGTACTTATTTGGGCACGCCTTCAAGATGCTTATTTGATTATGACACAAGATATTTCAATTGGAATGATGTGCTAGTGATACTTTTATAGGAGGTTCCTGAGGGATATCTAGCTTATTACTCATTAGGGGATGCCTTGGGCTTTATGCTAAGTGTAAGATCCCATCTTTTTTCAAGTATGTTTCTCTCTGATTTTTTCATTTGAGCCTTGGTGGTCGAGTCTTATTTAGAGATGGAGAGACTTTGTTGGGGAAGTGACCTAAAGTTAAAGGATGTATTATTGTTTGAATTAATGAAGCCCATGTGTAAATGGGTTAAAGTGTTTCACGGGTTCTTGGTAAGTTGAGAAGCTTTAAAAGGGGTTTGGGTAGTTAAAATGGAAAAATGGGCTGGAAAATCAACTATAAAACATTTACACATCATGTAATTGGATTATATGTCATGTAATTGTATGAGGGTTTTAATAAAATAAATTGGAGGTGATGTATTTTTCAGTGTATTCCATTAAAAACATTTACATGATGTGTAAATGCCCGACCTTCTATTTTAAATATGTTGTGTGGAAGATTTTCATTCTAATCCACTATAGCTCCTATCTTCTTTACCCTAGGGAAATTTCCTAGTGATTTTGGGATTCCAAATTCCATTTTTAACATCTCTATTATGTGAGAAATCCCTGGTAAGAGATTTTGGTCCTGTTTCTTCCTTCTCTCCCTTCTTATCTAACCATTGTGGTGAAATACTTTTTACCATTCAGTTATTTTTTTATCTTGATTAGTTTTGATCTAAGAACCTCTTTTCAATCATCTTCACCTTCTTCCTTGTGGTATTTTTTCATTAGAATAATTTTTAGATCATCGTTTAAAGTTTGCGGTCTAAATATTAACCATATGGTTTGATAATTTCACATTTATGCAATATTGTGATTATGAAATTGTTGCATGTGACTAGATTAACTAAAAAATTATTAGAATTATTCCCTAAATTCATTTTTCTTAAATTGGATTTTGACCTATCTTATGGATTCCCATTGGGTGAGAAAATATTTGATTATAATTAAATTATCTATTGGCTTAATGTATGTTTAGCATGATATGTGACCTAAGGTGATTTATTATTATAGATTTCCTCAAATCATGTCTTATTGATTATTGATATAATTTTTAATAAATTATGAATTAAATTTATCGTGGAATATGATAGAATAATGGAAATTTTCATAATGTTATATATGATGTGATATTGTGATATCCATGCTATATGACAGGGATTGTGTTCCATGTTGTAATGATTATATATCAGGATCAGCCTTGGAACTTGCACACTTATATGCAACAATGTTGATATTAAGAGGGATCGGCCCAGTCCTTTGATTTAATGCTTATAGAGAGTGTGCTATTCAAAATCCCATGATGTAATGATTGTAGGGATTTGAAACGGAATATTGTAATGCTTATAGGGCTTTGACCCTAATTGGTTGTTGTGACTATATCATGGTTATATGGTTATGGTTAGAATGGTTTTAATACATGATTACAGATATTCTAGAAAGGATCGTAAGTAGTTTATCATAACTAGGTTATATGGTTGTGGTTGGCATGGTCATAATTCATGCTCAAGGAGGATCTTGCATGGATCCAAAGTAGGTTATGTTTGTATTTGATTAATTTCTGAATTAATTAATACACATGCATATCACTTTATTTCATACACTTCTTATCATTCATGTTTTTTTAGACACAGTGGTTTTGAGCTACTTAGTTATACTCACACCCTATTCGGGACACTATTTGGTATCCGAGAAGATTATGTGGATGCGGGTTTGGAAAATGGAAAAGTACCTTGTCGTTGATTTATTGTTTGTGGATTGGCTGAAGTTTGGAGATATGACCGATGTGGGATTCTGGACCTAGGACTTTGAGTCTTTTATTTGATTCTTCTAGTATCTTTCTTGAATTGTTCTATCCTAATATTTAGTTACATTCTAATGTTCCATTAAATTTTTATTTATTATTTATTTGAGTATTTAGTTGGATTTTATTATTATCTTCTTCTATGTGTATATTTTGATTACTTCCATTTATTATGATTTTTTTATTCTACTATGACACTTTATATCTGGGGGTATAGTCTCTCCACTATATATTTCACACCCCCATTTCTAGTCACCAACCTCTAGCATATGGGGAGGTATGATTGAGGTCTCAACACTAATCTTTTCTGGCCACGTGGGAGACTGCTGGATTGGGATACATTAAAAAGTGGCATCAAAGGAGTTGGTTTTCCTTTCTTTTTCCTTACAATTTGGGAAAGGTAGAAATGATATTATGATGTTTTGATACTTGATAATGAGTTTGTGAATGGGTGTAACTAACCCATGTAAAGGAGGAAATCTAAGTACCCATGGATTGGATTGTTTCTTGTGTTGTGTGTTTTTTATAGTTTGTGTTATTTCACCTTGGGTGATTCACTTGTTGTGTGAGGTTATTATTTATTGATGATTGTTTCTTGATATTTGTACTCATGGAATAGTATGGCATGAGATAATAATACATGAATTATAATAGTCACATAGTGATATATTGGCATGCATTGTTCATGATGGGAACATATCTATTTTTCATGCGATATATACTTGCCTATTGAACTGTAATATGAAATATCTATTTCACTGGATAAATGAAATGAGTTGATGTTTTGTTCTTAAATACATGTAAGACATTTCTAGAGAGACCAAGAGTTAGTGGTTCTCTATTATAGTCACCTGATTAGTTGACCTTTTTTCTAGACAGTTCTCTAAGGTGTGCATTTTTCATGTAGAAAAAAATCCTCCTAATCATCTTTTACTAGAGCATCAGGAGAGTGGAAATCAGTATGATCCTAACACAGCTGAACCAAAACTTCCCATAGTTACTAAGGAGAATATGGATATTAATATTCATGATAGATTCCTAAGGGTTATGAAATCCATTGAAAGGGAGACTTTTCATACCATTCCTTAGATGTCCTAGCTAATAAGGGAGTTTCAGTTGTAGCATATGACTTTGTTTACTAGGGAAGGGGGATCCCATACACCCGAGTTCTGGATCAAATTAGTTTAGGACATATTCAAGCATCTTGAGACATGAGTAGATAGGAGGGATATTCTTTCTGTGTATATGCTTCATGCACCTACCAAGCATTGGTGGGATATTCTGGAATAATCTAGGCAGTAGGATGAGCTATCTGGGAAGGACTTAGAGACAACGTTCCTAATCCATTTAAATCCCAAAACCTTAAGGGGTGAAAAATATCATGATTTCATTCATCTTATATAAGAGGTTTTATCATTGTAGGAATATGTTGGATGTTTTACCGACCATCAATGCTTTTCACTATCTTTTGTAGCTGATTAGATCTCCAAGGCGATATATTTCTTGGATGGTATTTGTTAAGAGATCATGTCACTTGTAAAAAAATTGTTTAATCATTTTGAAGAGTTTATGAATCAAGCACTCTTCATGGAAAGAAATATGAGATAGGTCCTAAGTATTGGCCATCCTGCTTCAACAGGGAAATCTAGATGTTCTTCATTGAGTGGTAAGAAGCATCGTTATAACGGTTTTTACCAAAGCAGTATTTGGAAGAGCAGTCAGGGAAGTGTAAAACCATCTCAAGATCATGTTCTGTTTCAGTGCTATCAGTGTGGAAAGTTTGTCCATAAGTGCCTGCAGTGTCCTTACCCTACAGTCGAGTATCATATCTATGGAATATTGGTTTATCTTTATACCTTCTATGTAGACATTCTATATAAGACCAATGGAAGAGAAACGACATAGTCACCAAAGTCAATAAGGGGCTTAGGTAACCCTCAACAAGCTAGTAGCTAGAGTTTTTCAAGTTGTTCAGGTCAAGCCAGAGGTTGTGGTACCCCATTTCATGAGAAAAAGTACCATGAAAGGGAAATATCTCAAGGTAGTCAAACTAGAACCCAGGGTAAAAGGACAAGTTAGTTTCACATTATGCATACTACTCCGACTAACATGGATATAGGACTGTATATTGTTAGAGGTACAATTCACGTATCATCTATCTCATCTTGTGTTTTATTTAATAAAAGAGAATCACATTATTTTCTATCTTCCCTTTTTATAAATGGTTTATTCTAGGATTTGGAAATCTTATATGGTTTCTTAACCTTTGACACACCATTGGGAGTGCGGTCAGAGAATATCAAATATTACAAGGTGTATTCTCTTGATATTAGTAGATACTCTTTATTTTGAGAACCATTCATGCTAGAAATGATAGGATTTTAATTTATTCTTGTTATGGATTGGTTAGTTCTATAACATACTCATATATACTATTACTGGAGGATAGTTACTTTCCTATCTCCATAAGGAAGAAACTATTCTCACTGGGGTAAGTGGGATCTTCATTCTGGTCATGCGGGACCAATTCAATGTAGATTAGATTGCCTCACAACTCATATTTCCATTCATTCTCTAGATAGTGGTGGAATGTATCAATATTATTTTCCTCCAGTGGTAGACCTTTTTGGGGATGTATTTCCTAATGACTTATGTGGATTACCTCTGAAGTGAGTGATCAAGTTCACAAACGAGTTTGTGCTGAGAGTAGATCCAGATTCTATTGTTCCTTACCAAATGACACCAATAGATCTTTTAGAGTTGAAAGTTCATTTGGAAGATCTATAATCTAAATGCTTCATACGGACTAGTACATCTCATTAGGGTTCTCCAATTCTCTTCACCAAAAATTCTGATAGATCCTTGTGCTTTTATGTGGATTATCAGAGGATGGACAAGATGATGGTCAGGAACTGATATCCTCTTCCATACATTGAAAATATTTTCAATTAGTTGAGAGGTGCTAATATTTTTTTCCACAATTGATTTGAGATTAGGATATCATCAGTTAGGGGTGATACTATAGGACATACCTTGAACTACTTTTAGGAGCAGGTATGGATTGTTTGAATTCATAGTGATGTTGTTTGGGTTGACTAATGTGCCTATGGTTTTCATGGCCTTAATGAATAGGATATTTCATCCTTTAATGGACTAGTTTTTGGTGGTTTTCATCGATAATATCTTAGTTTACTCTCATTCAGTAGACGATCATGCCAAACATCTTGACATCATCCTAGGTACATTGAGAGAGTATCAGCTTTATGCTAAGCTAACCACATTATGTTTCTAGATAAATAAAGTTCACCTCTTGGGCCATGTAATCTCATATAAAGGAGTGTTAGTGGACATATATAAAGTCACTTCCATGGTATCTTGAGAAAAACTAATGAATGTATTCTAAATTCATAGCTTTCTAGGTTTAGCAGGTTATTATCGGTGTTTTATCAATGATTTCTCTAGTTTGGTAGCACCAATGTCTAGGATAACTAACAAAAGGGTGAAGTTTTCTTGTTCTGATGCTTGTGATAGATATTTTCAAGAGATTAAAGGTAGATTGACCTCATCAATTATCCTCACTTTACCTATTTCAGGTAAATAATATATCATGTACCATGACACATCAGGAGTTAGACTCAAAGCTGTTCTAATGTAGGAGGATCGTGTGGTTGCTTACGGCTCCAGGAAGCTGAGACCACATGAGAGGAATTACCCAACTCACGATCTATAGATATCATCATTGTTACATGACATGATATGTTGGAGACACTATCTCGTGGGTGAGAGGTTTGTGGTGTAAATAGATCACAAGAGACTCAAGTAAATCATCTCTCAGTGGGACCTGAACCTTTAGTAGAGGAGGTGGGTCGAGTATCTACAATCTTTCAAATTTGAATTAGATTATACAATAGGAAATGGAAATTTCTTTTTAGATACATTGAGATGACAGACATATATAGAGGAAGTATATGTAACACCTTAGAATGATAAAGGGTTAAATGACTAAATTATATGACTCATGTCAACAAGGTGCACCTTCCTTTTTAGAATCCTACATTATTAGAACTCCACAATTAAGCGTGTTTGGCCTAGAGTAGTGATCAGGATGGGTGACCTTATAGGATGTTTTTTAGGGTGTGTTTGATTGAGGACAAATCACACTAGAAAGGACATATGTTGTCCTGTGGGGACTGTCATTAGTAAGATGACCCATTCAGACATGTGGGTAGGCCCCAGGGTGAGGACCACATGTCTGCGGGGAAACTGGTGGAACCTGGCAGGCCAGGACTTGACGGCCATGTTAAGGTGGGGTGTTTGTGCTATTAGTGGGACCTAGTTGTAACATTTGGTATCAAAGGAGGAACTCATCCTTAAGTGTGGTGCACTTTCTGGGTTAAGATGTAGGTCCCACAATGAGGATGTTGTGCTTTAAAGGGGGTTGAATGTAACACACTATAATGATAAAGGGTTAAATGAATAAATGATATGAATAATGACAACAAGGTGTACCTTACTTTTTGAGAGCCTACCTGATTAGAACTCTATAGTTAAGCATGTTTGTCCTGGAGTAGTGATTAAGATGGGTGATCTTCTGGGAAGTTTCCCAGGGTGTGTGTGGGTGAGGAAAAAGCACACTGGAAAGTACATGTGTTGTCTTATAGGGACTATAATTATTTATATGACCCGTTTGGGCATGTGGTTGGGCCTTAGGGTGGTGGCCACATGTCTGTAGGGAAACTGGTGGTACCTGGTGGGATAAGACTTGATGGCCCTGTTAAGGAAGGGTGTATGTGTAGATCGGAATTCTAGACCTCTCTAGTTCATGGTGGGTGATGGTGTATTTCTTCGGGTGTCTCCAAGGTTCGGTCACCATCAAATTTAGAAGCAGGGAAAGTTGGAGCCTAGATATGTGGGGCCATTCGAGATTGTGGAGAGGACTAGACTGATGGATTACCGATTGGATCTTCCAAAGCGGTATAGTGGGATGCATGATGTTTTCAATGTTCCATAACTCTGGAAGTATCACCTTGATCCATCTCATGTGATAAACGTCGTGGATGTCGATCTTGAGGCTGATGCATCCTTTGAGGAGCACCCGTTTTGTATTGTGGATCATAGTGAGAAGGTCTAATGGGGAAAGGTGGTTCCTTTGGTTCATTTTCTATAGCAATAAGGAAATTTTTAGGAGGATACATGGGAATAGTAATTGGACATGCTGGCTAAGTGCCCTAATCACTTTTCTTTCAGAACTCAATGATGCTCAGAAAGAGCGGCTCGAGGATGATCCATTATAAGGTGGGGAGGTTGTAAGATCTCAGATATCCCTTAAGCAGTGTTTTTTCTTACGTCTTATTTTAAGTTACTTATTTTGGTTAAATAAGTGTTTTCTTAAGTTCATGCAAAGACCTGAGGGTGTTCTAGGGGTTCATGAAACAAAAGAGGAAGAAAAGGGGGTTCTGGGAATATTGCACAGTTTGCGCACGGTTAGTGAAAACTATGCAGAAACCCCAGAAACTATGAGAGGGGTCTGTTTTTGGATAGTAGCATCTACACAGTTTGTGTACGGTTTGGAAAACTGAGTGGGTAAACCATGCGGCCAAGTAACTTTGGGAAATTTACAAAAATTCCATTATGGAGTTTTTATGTTCCATTTAGGATTTTCCTCCTTTTCCCCTCTTACAACCCTAGGAATGAACCAAATCTCCCAAGATCTCACAAGGGTGATTATCCCTCAACTCTAGGCCGTTTGAATTGTCGTTGATTGAAAATTGAAGATTCGGGTAAGGTTAATCCCCTCTTTGCTTCTTTTTCTTAACTAGGGTTTGTATCTTTCTCTTACCTCTATCTGAAGCTCTAAAATTCTTCTTTTTTAGTGAGATTTAGGGTGAATCTTCAAAGGGGGTTTATATCAAGATATAAGGCCTCAATTAGAATTGTGTCCACCTATAGATTCAAGGTCGGTGATCTACAAGTTATATCCATAGTTTCTTCATAGATTTGTGTATGTAGGGTTTCATTTTTGTTTCCCTTATTGATGTGTTCTTGATGACATTAACAAGATATTGTGTATTGGTAATCTAAATGATCAATTCAACACCCTATTGATCATTATGGGATGCAAGAAGGATTACTTGACTAAATTAGGGCCACCCATGGGGTATTCCAACCCTCCTAATGGGGCTAACAGAAATATAGGATGTGAAATTGACACACGATGATGTATAGACTTAGAAAGTAGGGTATTTGGTATATTTAATGGGTTATAATAGATTGTTGAGAGTAGTGTCTAATGTGGTTAAAGGATAAGGGATTGTTTGGTTGATATTTAAATGGGTTAAATGGGATTAATGGGAATATGATAGGGAATTATGTTTACACTTGAATATTCTTAGTGATGTAGGAATGGGAAATGGGAAATGAGGTTAAAGGTTTAAGTGATATAAATGATGAATGTATTAATGGATTGAGGAATAATGTTAATTTACCATTTATTTATATTGTTTTTATGTTGCAAATGATATTGGCTACGTTTTTTGTGTTGAGTTTAATTATGGTGAATGATAAATAAGCATGTGCACATGGCTTGGTAAGATTGGGTTATAGACTTGAGGTTCTAAACCCATGAGTCAAGTTGGACTGAGGTTCTAGCTCCACCCCTAAATTCATGGGTTAGGAAAGAGGATAGAGTTCTATACCCCTAATGGTTACATTCCACCCAGACTTAGGCTTTGAGGTGAGGATTATGAGGTTGTTATAACGTGATGCCTAGTGAGATAGGAATTGATTTTATTCCCTTATGCTTGAGAACACTAAATATTCCTAATCCATTGAACACGTGAAAAAGGTAGATTAAATCATGTGAATCCTCTTTAGTGAACTTGGATTCAATGGTAGTATAATTTAAATGATCATAGTCTAGAATGGCCTATTGAACTGTTTACCTTTACTTGCCATTATTTATCACTTGCATACACTATATAATTTTGTTGGATATTTTTGTACACACCGTTGGTGGTGGCCTACTGAGTTATACTCACACTCATCTCGGGCCACCATTGGGTACTCGAGAAGATTTCATGCTTGTAGGTCAAGATAAGGGAAAGATCTCTATGCTAGGGAGTTGAGTTGAACGTGGGATATGTATGAGTGAGTTTCTAGACTTGGAGTCCAGACCATCTGGGAAATTATTATATTTTTTTATTTCTTTGGGATTTAGTTCACTTGGAACTTTAGCAAGTCATGACATATTTATTGTTGTATATGTTTGTACCAAGTTTGGGAATTGGTTATTTATTCATGTTATTGATTTTTTTCTATTGTCTCTACTATTTAACATGTTTTATATTGTGGGTTACTTCAGTAAAGATGGTATAGTCTCCCCACGTATCCTATTAGACCCTTACTACTAGTCAGCAACCTATGGAATATGGGGAGGTGCGCCCGAGGTCATGTGGTGACCTAGATCGGGGCACCAGTTAATGGCTTCTGGGTCAAGGACATTACAATAAAAGAGTCTTGTGAAAAGTGGTGGTTAATTAACCTCTTTGTAGACATGCATCTGGATGTTTAGGAATATCAAGGAAAAGTAGCTCTGACATAGACATCTATTAGACCCATGCTTTTGGACTGTATTAATACCAAGCATTTTTCTAATTTGTAGGGTCCAGTTATGAAGGAAAAATTATGTTATGGTGAGACACCATCAGGATGGTCTCTCTATAGTGATAATTATCTTATTTTCTATGGTCAAGTATGGGTTCCTAAGGGATTTTATGAGGAGATGATGAGGGAGTTTCATGCTTCTATATGGGTAGTGCATCCTGGTATAACCATTATGTATCGTGATATCCATAGACAATACTAGTGGTCAGGAATGAAGAAGGATGTGGCAGGCTTTGTGGCAAGATGCTACATTTTTTGGTAGGTGAAAGATGAGAAAGAGAGGCTAGCTAGGATTTTGTAGCCTTATCCCATTCTAGAGTGGAAATTGAATAATGTCACAATAGATTTTATGAGAGGATTACCAAGGAAGATGTGTAATAATGATGTAGTATGGGTTTTTTTTTGATCGACTGACAAGGGTTTACCACTACTTACCTATTAGGGAAACCTTCACAATTGATGATATGGTAAATCTTTACATGCATTAGGTGGTTTGGTTGCACAGTGTTCCAAAGAGTATCATTTCATACATAGATCCTTGTTTCACATAAAATTTATGTTAGGGTATTAAAAAATACCTCAGATCCCAAGTTCATCAAAGCACAACCTATCATCCATAGACTGATGGTTAATCAAGTGGACTATTCAAGTTCTGGAGGATATGTTATGAGACTGTGTTTTGGATTTTGGTGGTTTATGGGAGTAACATATGTCACTCATGGAGTTTTTATAAAATAATAGATTCCAAGCATCGATCTAAATAGCACCTTTTGAGTATTTGTATGGAAGTACATGTCGTTCACCTCTTTTATAGCTAGAGGCAGGTGAGTCCGCACTTATTGGTCCTAGTCTAGTATGGGAGACATCTGAACAAGTTTAGTTAATCAGACACCAGTTGGTGACTGAGAAGATCAAAAAGAAATCATATGTTGACCATCAGATATGACCTCTAGAATTTGAGGTTGTCCATCATGTTTTCTTTTGGGTGCCTCCTAGGTTGGAGAAATTTCATATCAGGAAACAGAGAAATCTATCACCTAGGTTTGTCTGGCCGATTGAAATAGTGAAAAAGGTTAGTTTAGTGGTGTACCATCTAGAACTTCCATAATACTAAAGTTCCATGCATGATGTGTTCCACATGTCGCAAATAAAAATATATCATACAGACCCTTCCCATGTGATAGATGTAGAAGAAATCGAGCTTTGTGTCGATGTGTCCTTTGAGGATCATCTGATACAAGTTGTGGATTGTAGTGAGAAATGTCTTCAGGGTAGAACTATACTGTTGGTTTGGGTGTAGTGGTAGCAAGGAAGAGTTCAGGAGGAGACTTGGGAGAGGGAGTCTGACATGATAAATAAGTGTCCAGACTTATTCGTTGATACCTCACAATGATTGTTGGAGAAGCTCAGGGATGAACTATTATAAGGTGGGGAGGTTATAAGATCCCATATTTTTCTAGGGAAATTTCTCTCTAAGTTTTTCATTTGAGCCTTTGTGGTCATGTTCTATTTAGAAACTGAAATCCTTTGTTTGGGAAGTGACCTAAAGTTCAAGTATGTATTCTTTTTTGAATTAATGGAGTAAGGGTATAAATGGGTTAAAGTGTTTCAGGGTGTATTGGTAATTTAAGAAGCATTAAAGGGGGTCAGGTTGTTAAAAGGGAAATGGGCTGAAAACTCAACTGAAGAACAATTAAATGTTGTGTAAAGGGATTATAAATTATTTAATTTTTTTAGGGTTTTATTAAAATAAATATGAGGTGGCAGGTTTATCGACGTATTCTATTAAAACCATTTACATGATGTTTAAATGCCCAACCTGTTGTTTTAAACATGTAATACAACTGATTTTCGTTATAATTTAGTGTAGATCCTCTTCTCTCGACCCTAGGGTATTCTCAAGGTGATTTTAGGGTGCCAAATTCCCATCCAAATGTCTTGTTTGTGTGATAAATCCCTGGTAAGATATTTTGGTCATGTTTCTTCCTTCTCTCCCTTCTTCTCCAACCATTATGGTTAAATCCTTTGCTAAATTGAATTTTTGGTTTTTATCTTGATCATTTTTTATCTAGGATCCTCTTTGAAATCATTTTTACCTTCTTCCTTATGGTCATTTTCCATTGAAAGCGTTTTTTGATCATTATTTAAAGGTTGGGGTCAAAATATTAACCCTGTGGTTTGATAATTTTCTATTTTATGATATATTGTGATTTCCCAATCATTACATGTGCCCAAATTAATTAAAAATGATTTTAATTATTCCTTGAAGTCCTCTATTTTTAATTGGCTTATGAATTGGCCTATGGATACCCATTGGGTGAGAAAACCTTAAATTATAATTGAATTGTCTATTGGATTAATGTATGTTTAGCATGACATGTCACCTAGGGTGATTTCATGTTATAGAATCCCTAAAATTGTTTCTTATTAGTTATTAATATATTTTTTAATCAATTGTGAATTAAATTGAAAGTGGTATATGAAAGAATAATAGTAATTTTCATATTTAACCATTCATATATATGATATGATATTGTGATATCCATGTTTCATGATATAGATTGTGTTCCATGCTGTAATGCTTATATATCAGGCTCATCCCTTGAACTTTCAAACTTATTTGTTGTAATGCTGATATTGAGTGACCTCAGCCCAATCCCATACTGTAATTCTCATAGGACTTTGACTCATAATTCTCTAATGCTTATATGGTTTTGACCCAGATTGATTGTTGTGACTATACCATGGTTATATGGTTGTGGTTGGCAGGGTTTTAAGACATGCTCTAAGATATTCTGGCATGAAGAAGAAGTATATTATCTTACCTAAGTTATATGGTTGTGGTTGGAATGGACATAAGACATATTTAGATATGTTTCAGCATGAAGCCTAAGGAGGTTATGGTTTTATTTTATTAATTGTATAATTAATTAATACACTTTTTATCACATTATTGAATACACTTCTTATTAGATTGGTTTTGTTTAGAAATGGTGGTGTCGATCTACTGAGTTATACTCACACCCTTTTTGGGCCACCGTTTAGTACTCGAGCAGATTATGTAGATGTAGGTTTGGACAAGGTAAAATGATATTGACGTTGATTGATTATTTGTGTATGTCCTGCAGTTTGGATAGGGGATCGATGTGGGATTCAGGACTCGGGACATTGGGTATTTTATTTAAGTCTACTAGTCTTTTTCATATATTGTTCTAGCATGACATTTAGTTACATTACATAACATCATTACATTATTCCTTTATTATTTATTCTATTATTTAGTTGAATTTTATTATTTTCTTATGATATGTGTATATTTTGATTATTTCCATTTATTATGATTTTTTATATAGTTATGACACTTATCAAAATGGGGTATAGTCTCCCCAATATACAATTTACACCCCCACTGCTAGTTATCAACCTCCGGCATATGGGGAGGCATGCTTGAAGTCTCATGACCAACCATTACTGGCTCCATGGGAGAGTTCTAGATTGGGGGCATTAAACTAAGGATATTCTCCTCTATAGCTATATATATTCAGACATGTCGTTGTAAGTCATATATATAACTAAGGGTGCGTGGGATACTGGTGATGACCAAATTAGGTGATTGATTCCTTGTGTCTATTGAGCATAAGGGAAACAGGTTGTTTTTATGATACACATTTTCTTTTTATTTATTTAGAACACCTGTATTATCATGGATGTAAGACAGACACACATTGATGGTGGCATACTAAGATTTATTCCCACACCCTACATGGGTTATTCAGTATGCATATAGACTTTAGGCTTTTTCGATCTAGTAATGTATTGATCTCGGGAGTTGGACCTTCATGATTATGTTGTACTTCCTAGAATGGTATGGATGGTAAGGGACCTTGGAGGTTCTTTCATCAACTAGATTTTTCTTTTTTATGTTTTGTTTTTTTAGAATGCTTATTATATGTATATACTAAGGTCAGTCATGGGAGACCCTCTATGCTTATTGTTTTGTATGACTTTACTTGTATGCATGATTCTATAAATGGTATGATTGGATTTATTTTTCATTGTTGTTGTTGTCTATTTATTCTATCTCTCTTTCTTGTTACTGATTTCCCAATGTGTGTTCTTACTTCTATTTTTGTATATACATAGACCATTTTTATTATCACCATATGAGGGTATAGTCTCCCCACTATCACCTCTTTATACCCTCACTATTATTCAGTAACCTTTAATGTATGAGGAGGCACACTTAAGGCCTAGTGAAACTCCAGCCCAGAGTACTATTTAAAGTGGAAACCAGGTCGGGGAACTACAAATGTTATCAAAGGTGTTTCTTTTTATCTATTTTGGGTCTTAATATTTGGTCTATGAAATGTATCATATTTTCTATGTATTATATTTTAATATTATATGGAATTATTTCAAGACCATACCCTTCGACAGCATGAGATTCCAAGTCCCAGAGTGCCCAGAATAAATGTTTGAAATAAATTAAACCTTTTAAACAATGCGCGTGTGAGAGATTTTTCTGAAAAAGTGGAATATCTTTTAAACGGGTGCTTGGATCAAAAATTTGAGGGCACCATTGTGTTCAGAGCAGCAATTTTACCTTAGGTGGGGCCTAACTTTGACCAGCGTGGGTCAACTGTGAGAGTTACTTTTTGTACATTTTAATGGAGATAAAAATAAATTAATAATTTATTTTTATTCCTTTGAAATGATTCCTTTTTGCACAGAGAATTAAATCCTCCCCTATAAGTTCATGCTTATGGAATGTTCACAGGGTTATCCACATAACCCTATGAATTGAGAGAGAGGATCTTGGAGCTTTGGAGGAGAACCCGTTGGTGAACGACGATGACAACGACGCATCTCAGATCCGATGAACCTTGCCAACAAATGTGACACGTTGATCATTATTCAACCGGATCGAGGTAGTGGTCATTATTTTGATTCTTCTTTCCTCATTTTTTGATTTAACAATGAACGCGGGTCAACCACGAACATATTGATCCGCAGATCATGCATTCTTGCGGGAGGGTGTTATTTTTTCATTTCATTCAGGGTTTGATTCAGGAATTTTAATTGTGATAATTATTGGATTATTGTTTTGATTATCCTTGTTTAATCCTTCTAATGGTATCAGATCAACGTCGTGAAGAATGATAGCGGAGGTCCATTCCAACTTTTGGTTTATTGAATTATTTTTCATCCTCTTTTCTTGGAATTAATTGCGTTCTTCATGGGGTGAAAAACAAAGGATCGTTGTGCATCCGTTTTGTGACACAACGATCCCAAATTGGAGATCCGACATCATGTAGACCTAGCAGAGGTGTGATGTCGATGGTGGAAAATGAATCGACACAGTTCAGGAATAATCGTTCTTTTACCGTTCTTTGTGTGGATGATCAAAACACATTTTCGGGGTCGATTAGAGGCCTAAAACCGACAGAATAGGCTTAATAGGGATTGGGTGACCAAAACTCTTGAGTTTCATGGTGATCAGACAGACAGGTCAAAGAACTGGGCAACACGAGAGGCACGATGGCAGAGGTTTGTGATTTTGCAAATTTCTGAAGAACACGACATGTATTCTCAAAGAACACGTCATGTGGTACCGGCACAACAGCATCTAGGGTTTCGTGAGGAACGAAGTGATGACACGATGTGTTCTTCGAAGAACACGGCATTTGGGTCTTTACGCGGGACTTGGCATGTATCTAGAGTGATACACGAACATGGGATGGAGTACAGGTCCGTGTACTCCACCACCCGGCCAGACTAGGCCGGCTACACGGGTTTCCCCATGTACTAGTTACACAGGATGGCGCACACGGGGTAAAGCTGGGTACGGGCCCACGGCCGCGTACACGGAGCCGACCCCAGCTACTCAGATATGGCGTGTGTTCTGTACTACACATTGTGTACTGACTTTTATACATGACCAGCCTTGCGACATGGGTCATAGTACATAGGCATTAACCAGGGACAGAAGACACGGCGTGTGACATTTCTACACACCGTGTACTTTTCAGTACATGGCTTAATCTTGCCGTCCAGCGTATCGTGGACATGTTTTGTTTGGGTTAGTTCCCCTTTTTCTCATTCCCCTAAAGGTCAGGTATCATTTCCTACTATAGGAGTATGATCCCTTTAGCAGGAATTTCCGAGATAGAGTCAAGTATCCCTCCGAGAGTCCCAGAGTGAGATCCTCTATCCATTCTTGACCCTAGGTAGAGTCAGGTATCGAAGTGACCACTTCCATAGGGCACTGATCCTCTAGCTAGAAAATGAATCTGGATGAGTGGCGGTATCCTCCAAGTCCCTGGAAGTGATCCTCATTTGTGTATCATGATCTTTTCCCCACTCAAGAGTGTGTTCTCCCGGAATGAGTGCATCTCTCTCTTGTGACCTTTCCCGGTGGACAGTACTTCTCGGACGGACATCATTAGAGATATCAGACTCATGTAGTGAGTTCTCCCAGATGCATGCTTCGTGGAATCTTTGAACTGAATCCCTATTAGGGGTATGTTGTTGCATGACTTATCCCTAGCCTACGGGTTTGTTATTTGAGTATATCTTGATTGTGTTCTCATATTATATTTTCAGTAGACATATACTATGTAGATATAACTATGAATTTCCTTTGTATATTTATTTGTGGTTTTAGGGGTTCTCTACTGAGTATTTTTATACTCACCCCTGCATGGGCTTTGCCCAAACGTGTCATGTCTTATGCAGACAAGAAGCCTTTTGACAGAGTCTAGGGCGGACCAGGACAGGACCGAGCTTTCTGAGTTCCCTACAGGACGAGGTGTTCCTACGCCTACAAGCTATTGTCCTAGTACCTCTTTGTGTTTACAGGTTGTACTTTGTAGTTTTCAGACTCTTGTTTTTGTGGGGCTTGTATGCTGGCTGAGTTTACTTTTAGTACATTACTTTCCATCATACTATGTTGGTTGGGTTTAGTTGTATGCATTCATTTTTTTTCCCTAGTATTTTTCTTTACATTTCAGCATTGTGGGCTTGGAGATGTGTGTGCCTTTACAGGTACTTAGGAAATGCCTCCCATGTTATTAATATGCCTAGTCGGTGCTAGTCACCAGCCCCTGGCCTATTGGAGGAGAGTTTGGGGAGTCGTAGTGTGGGCCCTACTGGGATGGGTCGGGACAGAGTGGTATTAGAGGTGGCTGGTTCTACCTTAGGACCAAGATTATTTTAGGTTAGTTTGGGGAAATGGTGTTAAATGTTTTGAGATTGGATTTCAGGTCAGAAACTCCAGTGTTCATGCGGGTGGCTGACGTATCCATACACCAGGACTCTGATAACCTGCTTTTCGACTTGGTACATGAAAACACTAGTTGCGGGGAAATAAAAGAATAATACATGCATCATATAGGAATGGGTTTTGTTTTCCATATACTTTGTGTTAGCTATCCAAATATACTCATTAACCGTGGTACATCTTGTTTTCTTACAGGATGCCTCCATCATGCATACCCGCTAGGATTCAGCAGCGCGATCATGAGGATGACCCCCTCAGTGATGAGGCTTCGATACAGGGACCAGTTCCCTAGGCATTTCCACTAAGTGGTGCACCTGCTATACCACCACCATGGTACCTCCAGTACCGACCGATGAGGAGCATAGGCTGAGCACGCTTCATGAGTTCTAGAGATAGAGACCCCTTAGGTTCCGAGGAGAGCCCGACCCTCAGGCAACTAAGGACTATCTTGATGTGATGACCAGAGTTTTCTATCTAGTGAGGACACCAGCAAACTAGATGGTGATCCTAGGAGCGAGCCTTCTTCACGGTTCAATGGGGCGATGGTGGAGTCTGACCACACATACTCACGACGAGGATACTCTTTCATGGATAGATTTTGAGTGACTATTTAGGGAGGATTTCTCTCCGGTTACTCTGAGAGCAGTGTGTATCCAAGAGCTTCTTCAACTCCAGTAGGGCAGTTTGACAGTAGAGGACTATTCATCAAGGTTCACCAACCTCGCCAGGTACTTGATGGATATGGTCAGGGATCAGTACTTCAGATCTCGGACCTTTGAGTGAAGTCTACGAAGAGACATATGAGCTATTATTATGCCTCTATGTATTTAGACTTATATCAGAGTGCTCAAGCAATCCTTGGTGATCGAGAGCTTCTTAGTGGAGTAGAGACAGCCGATGGCAGTCATCAATAGGCAGACAAGCATAGAGACCTTGTTAGTAGGGAGCTGACATCAGGAACAGGTATCAGGATGTGGGAGACATCATAAGAGGACCCAAGATAGGGGATCGATAGTCCGAGGCTCTCAGGCTGGATCCAGTTAGCCTAGGGAGAGGTGGTGCTACTCGTGCGATGGTAGGGGAAATCTCACTAGAGATTGCCCAACCTGTCTAGCTGCTAACAAGGAGGCATTGGATGGACCATCGAGGCAGAGGTAGAGAGTGGAGCAGATAGACCCTCTAGGCGGCGGACGTGGCAGAGGAGTAGGGAGAGCTACAGGTGGGGGCAGACACTTCGATCTACTTCCACCACCACCCCTAGGAGTTCAACACCAGGCTTAGAGAGCTAGGGGACAAGGGTGGGGATAACTGCATGAAATTGAGGCGTACGACCTAGGGAATTCAAGAATGATCCGAGGTACGATCTATGTCTTCTATACCTTAGTTTCCATACTTATAGACACAAGTTCCAATCATTCCTTCATCGCCACATATCTTGTGTGAAACCTTGAGATTATGGTAGAGTCGTTGACTCGATCCTTACACTTAGAGACACCTATAGGAGAATACTTGATGATCACACACTTTTGCAGATAGTGTGATATTACCCTTAGAGGTGATATTTTCAGTTGGGACCTCTTGGTGGTAGCGTTGAGGCCTTACAACGTCATTCTCAGTATGGATTGGTTATCTTCAGTCCATGCCCAGATTAATTATTTTAGACTAAGGGTACGATTTGTCCGCAGTGATGGGACGAGTTTTTCTTTTGTCATAGAAAAGGAGACCCAGGATGCACAAAATGGGCTCATGCATAGGAGGGTACAGCCGATCACTCATGAATTGGATAGCCTTTCCCTCGAAGCAGTAGATGTTACGAGCTCCCAATTCCTAGTAGTAGTGGCGGAGTACGAGAACGTCTTTCCTGAATATATTCTAGGACTACCTCCTCATTAGGAAATGTACTTCTGCATCGACATACACTCTGGGACGGCACCGATTTCCTCATCATCATATCGGATGTCTCCCGCAGAGCTCCGCGAGCTGAGGGTGTAGTTGGAGGATTTGCATAGCAAGGGTTTCATAAGACCCAATGTTTCACCCTAGGCGGCCCCAGTCTTTTTTGCAAAGAAAGAAGATAGGAGTTTGAGGTTGTGTGTGGATTACCAATTCCTGAATCAGGTAATGGTGAAGAACAAGTATCCACTATCGAGAATCGATGACCTCTTTGATCAGCTAAGAGGGGCACAGTGGTTCTCAAAGGTTGACCTTCAATCAGGTTATCACCAGTTACGAGTACAGGATGAGGATATATCGAAGACAGCTTTCAGATTCCTCTATGGTCACTATGAGTACTTGGTGATGCCTTTCGGCATGAAAAATTCCCCCACGGTGTTTATGGGACTTATGAACTGGATCTTCCAGCCATACATGGACTAGTTCATAGTGGTTTTCATTGACGAAATCCTTCTTTACTCGGAGTTAGAGTAGGAGCATGTGGGACACCTGTGAATGGTTCTAGACGTACTCCGAGAGCATGGGTTTTATGGAAATCTCTCAAAGTTACAATTCTGGATTCAGGAGGTCCACTTTCTGGGACATGTCATCTTAGAAGATGGTGTAGTTGTGGACCCAACCAAGGTGGAGACAGTGTTAGCATGGGAGCCACCTCAGAGCATGACGGAGGTGCGGAGATTCCTTGGGTTTATAGGATATTACCAGAGATTCATTCCTAATTTCTCACAAATATCAGCACCAATGATGGTTTTGACTAGGAAGGGAATACCCTTCATATGGACGAATAAGTTCCAGCATGATTTCAAGCAGTTGAGATAGAGTTTGAAGAGCTCCCTGATCTTGAGATTAACGGAGGAGGGTGTCGAGTACGTTGTTTTCTGTGATGCATCTAGGACCGGGCTTGGATGTGTCCTGATTTAGTGATGGTAAGTGATTTCTTATGGTTTATAAGAGCTTAGGCCACATGAGAAGAACTATGCGACCCACGATCTTGAGTTAGCAGCGGTAGTCTTTGCGTTGAAGATGTGGTGACACTACCTTATGGGTGAGTGGTTTATCATCTACTCTGATGACAAGAGCCTCAAGTACATTTTCTCACAAAAGGATCTAAATCTGAGGAAGAGGCATTGGATAGAGTTCCTCTAGGATTATGATTTCGAGATCATCTATACTTCTAGGAAGAGGAAGAAGGTGGTAGATGCTCTTAGCATAAGGTCGAGCTCATGGCTGTTGAGTGAGGCGATAGAGAAGTTAGCCACGTTGTATTTATCCTTCATGGATAGAGAGGATGCATCTTACCTTCAGTTTATGGTTGTCACACCTTCACTCTTATAGTGATTTAGGGAGTCGCATCTTGGGGATGTCAATTGTAAGGTTTTATGTGCTCAGTTATCCATAGTATATGCTCTTGATGGATATTCGTAAGGTAGGGAACATATACTTCTTTTCAGAGGACACACTGTTGTACCAGTGGCATCGCAAGAAGAGGTCATTAGGGAGTTTCATACATCCCCCTTGGCGGTACATCCTAGAGTGGTGAAGATGTACTAGGATCTCTGACGACAGTTCTGGTGGTCAGGCATGAAGAAGGCAGTAGAAGAGTTCTTTTCTCGATGCCTTACATGCCAGCAGGTGAAGGTTGAGCACTAGGTTCTAGAGGGATTAGCTCACCCCCTATAAGTTCTGGAGTGGAAGTGGGATGAAATATCTATGGACTTCGTGACGGGCTTACCACGAATGTCCAAGGGGCATGATTCCATCTGGGTGATCATTGATCGACTCACCAAGTTTCCCCAGTTCTAGCTATCAGGGAGCAGAGTTCCGTAGAGAGCTTGGGACACCACTACGTGTAGGATATAGTTTGGATTCATGGAGTCACTTCGACAATAGTCTCAGATCGAGATGCCTACTTCACATTCCGGTTGTGGAAGGGATTTCAAGAGGATTTTGGACTTAGCTACGCTTGACCATGGCATTCCATCCCCAGACTGATGGTCAGACGGAGAGGACCATTCTGGTTCTGTAGGATATGTTGCGGTCCTATATATTGGACTTTGGTCTCATTTGGTAGGACCACCTACCACTTGTGGAGTTTTCATACAACAACAGCTACCACTCCACCATTGGTATGACACCTTTCGAGGCTTTATATAAGAGACCATGCCGGTCACCGCTTTGCTGGACCGACCCCATAGAGTCAGCACTCATGGGTCCAGATTTGGTACGAGCTACCACCGAGAAGGTGCAAATCATGTGGGAGAAGATGAAGACTACACAGAGCTGACAGAAGTCTTATTTTGATAGGCAACGGAGACCTATGGAGTTTGAGGAGGGAGACCACGTCTTTCTTCGGGTCTCACCTCGACGGGGGTTACGTAGATTTGGCCAGGGCGGCAGGATATCTCTGAGGTTCAACAGACCTTAACAGATACTATGTAGAGTAGTCTAGGTGGCGTGCCACCTAGCTCTACCACCACAGTTGAATTAGTTACATGATTTCTTCCACGTGTCGCAACTGAGGAGGTACATGCATGACCCATTGCATGTCATCGACTGGGGCGAGCTGGACATTGAGGATGGAGTGACCTTTGCTAAGTACCCAGTGGAGATCAAGGATTAGTAGGAAATGATCCTTCATGGGTGATAAATTCCCTTGGTGTGCATTCGGTGGCAGCACGGGAATCTTCATAAGAGCACATGGGAGCGGGGCACTCAGATCTGTGCCCAGTACCCGTATCTTTTTGGGTAGCCTTTGTTTTAACTTTTCAGGGACGTAAAAGCCCCAAGGTGGGGAGAAATTAATGTCTCAGATTTTCCGTGTATTATTTTTTAATATTATATGGAATTATTTTGAGACCATACCTTTCGACGGTGTGTAATTCCAAGGCCCGGAGTGCCCAGAATAAATGTTTGAAATAAATTAAACCTTTTAAATAATTTGTGTGAGCGGTTTTCCTAAAAAAGTGGAATATCTTTTAAATGGGTGCCCGGATCTGAAATTTGAGGGTATTGTTGCATTCAGAGCAGCGATTTTACCTTAGGTAGGGCCTAACTTCGACCGGTGCAGGTCAACTACGAGAGTTAATTTTTAGACATTTTAATGGAGATAAAAATAAATTAATAATTTATTTTTATTCATTTGAAATGTTTCCTTTTTTCATAGAGAATTAAATCCTCCCCTATAAGTTCATGCTTATGGAAAGTTTTCAAGGTTAGCCTCATAACCCTGTGAATTGAGAGAGAGGCTCTTGGAGCTTCGAAGGAGAACCCATTGGAAAATGACAACGATGACGAAGATGACGCATCTTGGATATGAGGAACCTCACCAACGAACATGATGTGGTGATCATTATTCAACCGGATCGAGGTATGGGTTGTTATTTCGATTCTTATTTCTCTGTTTTTTTATTTAACGATGAACTCTAGTCAACCATGAACATGTTGATCCGCGGATAATGCCTTCTTGCAGGAGGTTGATATTTTTCCATTTCTATCGAGGTTT
Organism: Viscum album; assembly: GCA_963277665.1. Taxonomy (NCBI): domain Eukaryota; kingdom Viridiplantae; phylum Streptophyta; class Magnoliopsida; order Santalales; family Viscaceae; genus Viscum; species Viscum album. The sequence continues at coordinate 846,598,851 of OY728133.1, forward strand.
GATTCGAGAATTTTAATTGTGAAAATTGTTGGATTATCATTTTGATTCACATTGTTTAATCTTTCTAATGGGATAAGATCAACATCATGATGAATGAAGGCATAGGTTCATTCCTCCTTTTGGTTTATTGAATTTTTTTCCTCATTTCTTGGCGTTCTTCACGTTATTTGTGGGGTGATGAACAATGGATCGTTGCACATCTGTTTTGCAATGAAATGATCCCAAATTGGAGATCTGACATCATGGATACCTAGCGAAGGTGTGACGGTGATGGCGGTGGACAAATCGACACGATTTGGGAATAATTTTTCTTCGACTGTTTTTCACTCAGATGATCAAAACACGTTTTCGGGGCTGATCGGATGCCCAAAACCGACAGAATCGGCTTCATAGGGATCGGGTGACCAAAACCCTAGAGTTTCATAGTGATCGGATGGTCAGATTGAAGAATAGGGTAGCACGGGAGGCGTGACGGTGGAGGTTTGTGATTTTGTAAATTTCCAAAGAACACAACGTGTATTCTCGAAGAACATGTCATGTGGTACCAGCTCAGCAGTGACTAGGGTTTCGCAAGGCCTGAAGCGATGACATAGCGTGTTCTTCGAAGAACACGGCATGTGGGTCCTTATGCGGGACTCGTCATGTATCTCAAGCGATACACGGACACAAGATGGACTATACGGCTGTGTACTCCACCACCCGGCCAGACCATGCTAGCTACATGGGTTACCCCATGTACCAGTTACACGAGATGGAGCATACGGGATAAATTTGTGTACGGGCACACAACCATGTACACAGAGCTGACCCCAACTACTCGGACATGGCATGTGTTCTGTATTACACTCCATGTACTGACTTTTCTACACAACCAGCATTGGGACATGGGTCGTAGTACATGGGCAGTACCCGGGGACAGAAGACACGACGTGTGACATTTCGACACATTTTGTACTTTTCAGTACATGGATTGATCTTCTTTTCCATCGTATCTTGGACATGTTTCATTTGGGTTAGTGCCCCTTTTTCTCATTTCCTGAAGGTCATGTATTGTTTCATACTATAGGAGTATAATCCCTTCAATAGGACTTTCCGAGATAGAGTCATGTATCCCTCTGAGAGGCCCAGAGCGAGATCTTCTATCCATTCTTGGCCCTATGTAGAGTCAGGTATCGATGTGACCACTTCCATAGGGCACCGATACTCTACCTAGCATGTGAATTCGGATGAGTCATGGTATCGGCCAAGGCCCTGGAAGTGATCCTCATCTGTGTATCATGATCTTTTCCCCACTCAAGAGTGTGTTCTCCTAGAATGAGTGCATCTATCTCTCAAGACCTTTCCCGAAGGACAGTACTTCTTGGATGGACGTCGTTAGAGATATCAGACTTGTGGAGTGAGTTCTCCCAGATGAGTTCTTCTTGGAATCTTCGAACTGAATCCATATTGGGAGTATGCTATTATGTGACTTGTCCCTAGACTACAGGTTTGGGATTTGACTATATCTAGATTGTGTTCTCATATTATATGTTCTGTAGACATATAATGTGTAGAGATAATTATGCCTTTCCTTTGTATATTTCGTTGTGGTTTTTAGGGTCCTCTATTGATTATTGTTATACTCACCCCTACATGGGCTTTTCCCGCACGTTTCGTGTCTTGTGTAGTCAAGCAGCCTTTTGATAGAGTCCAGGGTGGACTCGGACAGGATTGAGATTTCTAAGTTCCCTACAGGTCGAGGTGTTCCTATGGCTACAAGCAATAGTCCTAGTACCTCTTTGTGTTTATAGGTTGTACTTTGTAGTTTTCATACTCTTGTTTTTGGTGGGCTTGTATTCTGGACGAGTTTACTTTTAGTACTTTAATTTTTGTCATACTCTGTTGGTTGGGTTTAGTTGTATGCATGCATTTTAGTTCCCTAGTGTTTTTCTTTACATTTCAGCATTGTGGTCTTGGAGATGTGTGTGTGTGTACAGGTACTTAGGAAATTCTTCACATGTTAGTAATATGTCTACTCAGTGCTAGTCACCAACCCCTGTCCTATTGGAGGCTGGATTGGGGAGTCACAGCACGGGCCCCACTAGGATGGTTCGTGACAGTCTATGGTATACCGAAGACTAGGATATAGACGTAATTTGGTTTATAGGTTTTGTTTGGGTGTCTTCAACCCCATGCATAGGGGACAGACCAAGTTTCCTAGGGTGTGAAATTTATGTTCTACTATGTGATTTTATTTTTGATATAATTTTCACCTCTAGTGGTTCACTTGGGTGTGATTATTATCTATTATGATATTTTATCCTTGGCCCGTTATGTCAAGGGAGGAGATATGGACCTTAGGATAGGTATTGAAAAGGATTATTATTTATGATTTTTTAATATACACATATGATGATTAATATGTGTGTGTGTACGCATATTATTAATTACTTTTAATTTTCATTGGGATCATGTGTTGTGTTAAGAGGGGTTGGGTTGTTTAAAGTGCCAACAAAGGAAGCTAAATAGTGTATTCTTAATTTTCCTCTATTCGGTGGCATTCAAATCATCCAGCCTAGGCATGTGGTTCCAATGAAATTTCTATGTGATTTTATGTGTTTGGATATGTATATAGGCCTGATCCTGATGAGGGTAAGCAGAGATGAATATAGAGGGTGATTTTTTTAAAATTTCAACAAGGGAAGATAAATAGTGTTTTCCTACATATACTCTCATTAGTGGAATTCTACTCTTTTACATTAGATTATATGTGATACCTGGACCTATTATGGGAAGGTTAGGGCCATGAGGTCGGACTATGTTTGATGCTTGATATCGATGTGGGTAGACAGGGGGAATGAGTTTGACTTACATGTGATACCTAGCTCTGATATGGGTAGGTAAGGGGCTATGAGGCTGGATGTCGTGTGACATGGTTGTGATAGGGGAGTGTAAGGGATCTGAGGTTGTGCTACTTGTTATAGCTTTCTCGATATACATTATATTTATATGGTTATGGTTGTTTGACCATTGTGATTGGTATTCAGTGTCATGAAACCTAGATAGATTTTAGTGGAGTGTCGGGAGGGTGGTGATATGGTGTTGCTTGAGTGTGAATAGGTTGAGGCCCCTAAGGGTTAGGATGAGATCCTGGAGTTTTGGGCTAATCATGATCTACATGTACTAGAATAGGTACATGCTCAGTTATTGGCAGTTCTGCCACAAGATATGGAAGCTTTTGGGCTATGGATTGATGATCAGCTTTGGGTGAGCCTAGTATATGTCATCTGGGGATTCATAGGGGAGCTTAGGGATCAGACCCTTCTATGGTTTATCTGACATACGAGTTCCACCCACCGATATTACAGGCTGAGGTTGGACCCCAAATGGATAGGAACTGAATCAATTCGGTCCATACCATCTTTGAACAGCTTACAAAAACCCCAGGATGGAGGGTGAAGCTATCAATGTACATTCTCATGGGACTGAAAAAGCACTGGTGGGATGTATAGGTTTAGGCAGATATACATAAGGGACAGGCTTTGAATGAATTCAAGGCCAAGTACTTAGATAATTTCTTCCTAGAGACATTGAGGGTAGAGAGAGACTAGGAGTTCATGAGCCTACAAAAGGGAGACATTTACATCATGGAATATATAGATACTTTTACATACTTGTATTGTTTTGTACCCAGTATGGTGGGAGATGACACCTCGAGATTGTTGTATTTCGAGAATGGTTTATGGAATTCCATTTGGATATAGTTAAACATATTTAGGTGATCCTCATTCTCAAAGGTAGTCAATCAGGTGCTGATAGCCAAGGTAAATTTGAAGGACCTGTCATACTAAATCCCGGTGATGGTGTTGGGTGATGTTAGAGGTGATGATTTAGGTAGAAAAAAGTTGGTTTTAGAGGAATCTCAATAGGGTAGTCAGGACATAGATTCTAGAACACCATCGAGGAGTAAGACTTCGATGGTGTGCTTCTGGTGTGAGAAGTTGGGACATGTGTGAGCATAGTGTTATCGGGCACAAAAAAACGTATTTATCATATAGTAAAGTTGGGAATCTATATTGTTTATATAGGAAGACTTCTCAAATAGTTAGGAGTGAGGTACCTGGGTAGACTTAGGCATCTAATGTAGGACCAAGAGTAGTGCGAGGAGCTGGTAGCTAGGATTCATCTACACATAGAGGTCATGGAAGAGACAGTGGGACCCAATAGTGGGGTCAGTGTCTGGTAGCTGAAGAAGCTCCATAGGGAGTCCAGTCCTTAGGTAGTTTTACTTTAGGCTAGGTACATGCAGTGAAGCTACAAGGTGTATAGGAGGTAAAGGAGACAACTATAGTTAGAGGTACTCCATGGGCATTGCCAGGTTTCCTTTTTATTTTTGGCATGGAGCTTTTTGTAGGAATGTTTTGTATGGGTACAAATAGTGCATGGGTTGTTTTTAGACTAACTAGATACTAGTATTAGGTTGGAATCATCTCGGATATGTGATATATATATATATATATGAGGTGTGTGGAAATTATTATGGGCATCGATGGATTTGTATCTAGAATGAGATGTGTAGGAATCAAGACACTCTGTGTGGGCATGCTTATTTATATGTGATATGAGATATTGTGAGAATCTATGGAGATATAGAATTTTGAGAATATGTTGAGATTCAGAACCTCATAGGTGTCATTTGAGACATGGGCATGAGGTAGGAATCTAATGAGATGTAGGACATGATTGGTATTAGATGTGGAATGAGTAGTATTTGAGAACCTAATGATGTGTAGGAGTGATGATGTGTCATAATATGAATTTTGAGTTTGGGTATGGTCAGTGTACTGATGATTTATTTGAGTTTTGGGTTGGGAAGAAACCGAGTAGGTAACTCCTAAGGTGGGGAGAGCCTTGAGTGATGCTGACCAATGACTTGATGATCAGGGTAGACTAGGGTGATTAAAAAGAGATGGGTATGTTTGGTTCCATCTTAATCTAAGGTCTGATAGCATGGGGATGAGCTATGTCAAGGTAGGGAGACTATGGCGTCCCATGTTTTTGAGCGGGTCATAATTTCCCCAACCTATTTTAATTTTTTAGTTTGGTGGTCAAACCAACCATTTTATTTCTTTCCATAACTTAATTCTAAGAGTTATTTTGACCCAAGGATTTATTTTCAGATATTTTTTGAGACCCAGCAAGTGACTTGTGGTTTTGAGTGGGTTTTGGGTGTGTTGGAGGCTAAAAATCCAATTTTTCAAAGCGTGATGAAAGAGGTACATGGTTTGTACAAATTGTGTGGCCTCCCAGGAGAAGTCATGAAACCCTCCATCTTCACTGGGAATGGTTTGAAAAATTGTGCAGGAGGGGGTTCATGGTCGTGAATCACCTCTGCAACTTTTAATAGATTCCTTATGCATGGTTTGTGCAAAGTTAGGAAAACCCTACACCTAGCATGTATGAGGTGTGGTGCCTAGATAGTGGGTGTCAGATTTTTGGAACACGATTAACCAAACCATGTGGGTTATTTAAAGTGGGAAAATTAATTTTTCACCTCCCTCATATTTATTCCTTTCCTTATTTTTCTCCTCCTCTTCACGATATGTAATAGGGAGCTCATACCTTTTTCTTCCTCCCTCAAGCTTTGATCCAAATCCTCTATCTGAGCACCATTTTGATTGATGTAGGTCTCATTATAACCACATCGGTATGGCCTTCAATCTACTAGATTATTTTTCTCTTTTCTCTCACTATATGGTGCGCTAAATCCATTCGAGCCATTATACCCTATTTTATGGATTTCATTGAAAATGCTTATTTCTTCCAAATCAGTTCGAGTTAGAGGCCAATATCATATGAGAGAAAATCTATTAGTGCATGGTAGGTGGTTCTCTAGATTTCTCTTTTATTTTTATCATGTTTTGGGGGTGCACACTATATTCACCATGAGGGTTCACCAAGAAGGACCCTAAATAATTAAATGATCATTTTTAAATTAATGAATTGATTCCATGGGATATTATTGGGTATGACCTAGAACTTTCACACATGGTCAAGTAGGGTAAGGGGCTTAGACCATCTTGGGTAGTTTAGGTTGGGAATATGAATTAAATTAAATTAATTTATATATATATATATATTCTTTGATTTTTTGGAATGTGATGGTCATAGCTTGAGGATTAAGGTGGGGATGACCACCTGGGTTGAGGTGACTTGATCATCAGGTTGGGCTTGGCCTGGATACTTAAGGTGATGTTGGGAAACACGGTTGTCGGATTATGGTGATGAGGTCATCAAGATATGGTCATGGTTTATGTGATATGGGATGGTTTTGACCATCATGATGAGTGACATGGTCGTAGGGGAATGAGGTTTTGGGATAATGTGGCTAAGGTAATTTTCTTGTGGTTGTTGCTCACTGTATTGGCTGATGTTCCACTAGAGTCATGTGCACACAATTTGGACATAGATGATGAGGTGTTTTTGACCACTTATGTGTTTATAGGCCTTTGTTTTTTATGGTGTATGATGGTGTTGAACATTAGAGAGGTTGTATTTCCTCATGGTATAAATCCATGGGGATGGTGTGGCACCTTCAGTTGATGGTGATAAGACTATTGGTTGGGGATGAGGCTCACTGTATTACTAAGGCCATTGGACTAAGATTATTTGGTAGTATAGCGATCATCGTTCCTTGGGAAATTGGCTATTGAGCGGATAGTGTTTATTATTTCAAAGATAGGCACCACTATGCCTCAGATGTTGATCATCGAGCCAATGGAAATTTCTATGTTGTGGAATGAGGGACCAGGTACTTTTTTGGACATGCTTTCAGGATGTTAGTTATTTGATTATGGCATGAGAGGTGTTTATTAGAATGGGGTTCTAGTGATACATTTACAGGATGTGTCTGAGGGATCTCTAGTTTGATACCCATCAAGGGATATTGTGGGATGTATACTAAGGATCCTTTCCACTACAGTTATATATATACATACATGTCACTATATGAAATATATATAACTTGAAACACATGGTAGACTGATGATGGTCAAAGCAAGTGATTTCTTCCTTGTGGTTGTTGATCATAAGGTAAATATGTAATTTATATTATATGCATGTGATTTTTATTTATATTTAGAAAGCATGAATTATAATGGATGTAAGATATAAACATATTGGTGGTGGCCTACTGAGATTTATTCTCACACCCTACATAGGCCCTTCGGGATTTGTGTAAACATTATGCTTTTATGATTTGGTAAGGGACTGATCTCCGGAGATAGACCTTATTCATTATGTTTTACTTACTAGCATGGTATGGATGGAAAGGGAACTTTGATTTTCTTGCATCATCTAGAGTTTCCATTTTGTTTTTTGTTTGTTTTAGAATGCTTAGTATAGGTATATACTAAGGTTGGCCATAGGTGACCCTCTATGCTTAATGTTTTGTATGAATTGACATGTATGCATGCTTATAGAATTGGTATGATTGGATTTATTATCCATTGTTGTTATTGTCTGTTTATTCTTCCATTATTTATTCTTATTTCCTCCATTGTGTATGGTTTTCCTTCCTTTATTTTATATATATATATATATATCATTACTATTATCATCATATTAGGGTATAGTCTTTCCACTATCACCTCATTACACCCTCACTTATTTTTGGAAGCATTTGGAATATAGAGATGTGCACCTAATGCTCAGTGGTACTCTGGCCTATAGCACTATTAAAATGGAATATGGGTCAGCACACTACAATATAAGACCTAGAATAGGAAAAAACTAATACATAATAGTAGTATGTTAGTCAAATCATGAGTCTTGGATTAAGCAACAATCACGACATTTTAATAGAAAAAATATGTGTTCCTCATCCAAATAAGTTTTCAATGTTTTTAAAAACAATTTAGGAAAACACATATTTAAGAAAATAGATAATATATAAGGAAAAAAGGTTTTTACACATTGAACCCTTTTAAAATAATAACTAAAGCATTTATTTAAAAGATGGTTACCTTGTAAGACATACGAAAGGACCCAAGTATGGTTTATAATGGATAAATGTAATTGAATTATTAAAAAATAATAAAAACTTTTAGAGGATATATTTTTAAAAAATAATATCTTATACAATTCAAGTGTGGTACAAGAACTAACCCATACCTGAATTACATAATCCCTTGATATATATTACATAAAAAATAATTTTACAACATGATTCATTTAAAAATGATTTTAAGGTAATAACATCTCTTTTAAACATAATTAACACCCAATATACATTACAAAAATTATAAATTCCTTTTGAAAACATGATTCTATAACAATTACATTTTCTATAATCGACTCATAAAACACCCAATAGGCATAAAAACAACATGATGCATTTGATCCATCCTTTTCAAACCATCACGTTAAAATTATATCCCAAATTTTAAATTTAAAAACCCAATATTTACTTCTACAACGTTTTTTAAGAAAGAAATCACTTACCCACACATCATAATGCATAAAAAATTAAAATTCCTCAATTCAAGTAAAATTTTTATCATAATACATTATACTACATTATACATGTTCCTCAAAATCAGTTTCCCATTTAATAAAACCTTATAAAAATATTATTCAAACTATAAAACTCACTATCATAATTCTTAAGAAAGGAAAATTATGGTCAATCATTATTAAAACAATACATAAATATCATTTTTTGTATTTTAATTACTTTCACATAATATATTTATAATTACTAGAATACATATTCTTACATTTTACACCACATTAGATTGAAATTAATTATACCAATATTTGGATCATTCATTAATTAAAATAAAAATATTAAATGAATAATTTCCAAACCCCCTAATACATTAACAAAAAAATAAACTATTAAAATGATTAATTATATAATTCCAAAATATATATTAAAAATAATAATAATAATAATTTTACATTGAATTTAGGGAAAGGGAGAATGTAACTGAATATTTTTAAAAATACATCAACTATGATCACATTCATTATGAAATAATACAAAAAATATAATCTAAATGAACCTTATTTAATTTAATTGGAAATAATCATGACCTAATAGGATCTCAATTGTTTTTTGATACATAGATAAAAATTAAACCGATGCTTGTCAGAATAGACGATGGACCCAAAACTCATCGATTTGATGTTGATGGAGAATTGAATTAAAAAATGAATGAATGTAGGGATATTCTCCTAGAGAGAATGAGGGGAGGTAGTGAAGGTAAGTGGGATTAGGGATCATGGGGGAGGGGAGTTCATTTACTACATTTTCTTTGAATTTATACCAATGATTTAAAAAAATCATTAGTAAAGAAAACATTGTGATAACTGAATTTTAAAACCATTGGTATAGGATATTGATTTTGAAACTATAGCAATAGTATGTATAAACTGTTGGTATAGGGACCTCTATACCCATGGTTAGAGAGAACTATGGGTATAGAGGTGTGGGAATAGCACACATTTCGTATAGTGTTATGAGCCTCCAACACCTGATAGTTAATATATCATCTATATCTTTTTAGGAAAATGTTTTCTAGACCATTTGTCATGTGTTTAAGAATATTATCATATAATTTCTAAGTTCTCATTATATTGTGGAACTATTATAACATTTCAATGTGAAATATAATCAAAGTACATTATCACAATTATTTTATAAATAAAAATCTTCAAGTGATATTAGATTTATTAATATTCTAATAATCAAAAGTACAAAATGGGTTGGTTTTTGAGAACCAACTCTAACAACATTCAGTTTAGAACATGAATTGATATGTTTTTGATTTTGAATCACTATTCTAACTCATAAATTGATAACAGAAGAATATATAAAATCTAGAAAAATAATAAAAAAATTTATCTTGTGATAGAGATAAAACAATATCATGAAAATTATATAATTGATTCTTAAATCATTAATGTTCCAAAATATACAATGACAATAACTATTTATAGTTTGATATTAAAAAAGAATAAATCTACTGGTTCTTTGAAAATAAAAATATAAAAACTATTAACACAGATACAAAAATTAAAATTTATAGTAAATTATTACCACACAAATATTTAGACTTTATGAATGTGTGAAGTGTGGCTTTAGAATATAAGTCTTGAATTTTTTCCCTAATCTACCATTATTGAATTTGTTGTCTCATTTGTTTACTTTGAATAATTCTCATTTTAATTAGAAAGAAAATTTATTTCTATATTTATAAAGAAGATAAATATATATGTTATGGTGTAAAATTTTATTTGGGACTCAATATGATAAATAAAGGGTTAATTTCGTTGATTTATATAAAAAGGTTCCTTTAACTCATTAATGGGATCTATCATGACACCCAACACCTTAATTATTTTTTATGAATTCCTTTGAACAATTAATTAAAATTTCCTCACTTGTAATGGTTTCACATCAAAGTATTGAAGCTTTTTCTTCCAAAAAACTATCATTTGAGTTTGAAATATGGCTGACAACAATCATCAAAGCATGCTTAAATGTTTTTTTAAAAAATTAAAATTTTCTATATTTTAAAATATTTAAGTTTCAATTTATCTAAAATATATATATGGATTTAGACCCCAAAAAACACTATTCAATTTAAAAATATTTATGTATTATTTACAAAAATGTTTCATGTTTTAATTTTTTGAGAATAAAAAATATTCTGTAAATATTTTACTTTTTATTTTAAAAAAATATTCTTCATATACATGATTTTGAACCTAAATTTTTAAATAATAATATAATGAATTAATTTAAACTAAGATATCCAAAACAATTTATATCACAATGTATGTTTTTTCATATTATCGAGCTTCTAAATCTTATCAAATCACTATATGAATTGTGATACTCAAATATTCACAAATTCCCACATTTGAGGGACAAAATTCTCATTAATTCCAAAATAGTGTCTATGATAGGTTAAATCGTTATATCAAGGATGTAACATAATAATAATTTATTCAATATTAGTTGAACATGAATAAGAAGTAGAGAAATTAAACATTATATGTCATATGAAACCAAGGAAATATTACATATACTATTTCAATACCTGGATAAATTAAAGTGGGATCCCTGGACTCTAAAATTCTATCATACAATACATTCTCAACACATAAGAATTAAAAAACATGTGATTAATTTAATAATTATACATAGACATGCATTCGTTAATTTTCAATGAACCATTAAAACACAATTAATGAATATGATGAATAACATTAAGCATTTAAAATTGAAAGGAGAGAAAAAGTGATTGGAGAGTGAACAAATTGAGTTATCATTGATAAAAATATCATTTTTTTCAAATCCCGATTTCCATTTCTCCTTCATGATTTTCAGTATGATACAATGCTTTGCCCTTAAAACCATGAGCCACTACAATGGAACCTTGTGTAATTTTCCACACATCATCCCCAAAGGTCATATAGAATCTCACATCATCCATATTACCTATCAAAGTCAATTTCTTCCAAAATCCTGGTATGTGATAAACACCCTCCAATTTGAGCATGCATTCATTCTTCATTTCATATTTCACATATACTTTTCCAACAATCTTGTGTGATTCTCTATTCATAAGGTAATCCTTGTTAAATATTGTGAAAATATATTTTATCATGTATCCATTATCATAAATTCAGTGAAATAAATCCCTTGAGTCAAGAATCCATGACTCTAACAAACTTTCACTACTAAGAAAAATAGCGGCATCTTCCAAAGTTTTCATGTTTGAAGATAAAATGGAAGAATACTTTTTAGAATTGACAGATCTATCCTAACAGTCCTTCTATAAATGCATTTTCTTTACATAGTACCAACATGAAGAATCAATTGGTTCAACCAAACTCCTCAGATCCTTTATCTTCTTCCTTCATCCTTCATTTATATTTTCCTTTAAATGTAACGTACCATGCCTACCACATAGAAAGTAGTTTTGGTAGCATCTGATCCTTCCTTCCTCTAAGTCTCTTCATTTAGGATAATATCCTAGATCTCCTTGAACACCAAGTCAGCCTTACCATTGGAATTTCTCACCACGGTAACAATCATATCCTATGATACTAGAACCAATGACAGAAGGATCGACACTAAAAATACCCCTATGATCATTAAGCCCATTGATTCTTACCAGATCCAAATTAAATTGAATTCATTGAAATGATCTTCCACCAACCTTCCTTTGGACATCTTCATAATGAAAAGTGTTTGTATCAAAAATACTTTGTTCGTTATGTTTGGAATCTCATACATATTTTCTAGCCTAGATATTAATTCCATAGTGGTCTTAACCTTCAAGATATTAAAGGACACATTTTTATATTGCTAGGGGTGTATATGGGTCAGTTTGGGTTGGGTATGGAAAAAAATTCACTCAAAAATATCAAAATTTCTTGGGTTGGGTTAGGTTATAGGCTTTTTTTGTAATAACCTAACCCGACTTGACCCTAGGTGGGTCGAGTTTGGTCTGATCGGGTATATAGAATCAGATAAATAAAAATTATACAATGGAAAACCAAAAAACTATAAAACTATAAATTAAATTAAAACTAAAAAAATTTAGAACATTTAAAATCTTCCAAATAAAAACATAATAACAATCCCCATTAACTTCAATTCAAAATTATAGAAACATTTGGTTAAAAACCCATGAAATACATCATCATATAGAGCACCCAATCCATGTCTATTAGCCAATGAAACATTACCTGTAATGTCTAAATAAATTATGAATGGCCTATAAAATGACCTATAAGTCGTATCATTCAGCAAAAAAACATAAATTCAAATAAACATGAATATAAAAAAATTCAATAAACATTTCTATTATCCAAAAAATTCAAATAAAAAATTCAATTAATATGTATTGAATTTATTTTAATGTTAAAGGTCTTTTATTTATACATTTTATAGTTTTTTCAACAAACAAAACATTACAGGTAACTATTAAATTCAAAAAACAAAACATGTAACGTCCATGACATTTCTATCATACAAGAGATGATAAGAGGGAAGAAGAGTGCCCAACCCCTAGAGGAAATAAATTAGTGATTGGTTGGGTTTTTCAAGTCGGGTTGGTTCATTATTTTTCCAACCCATTACCTGACCCAACCTGATCCCAACCTTACCCAAATTAACCCATCCCATCCATATCTCATGTGTAACTCGACTACACTTGGTTCGGTCTAGATTACACACCCCTATGGACAACATCATCTAAATCACATATAGTGCATTCTGGTTGAGTCATTTCCACTCTCTATTCTCCAATGATTCTGAATTTATCCTTATGAATATAATCTCTAAATACCTCTAGAGTAGATAATCCTCTACATGAATCCTATGAAATATGAAATTTTATCAGTCAAACATGTAAAGTGGAACCTTTCTATCTTCCAACATCATCCTTCTTAATCAAATCTCTCATTGAAATGAAAATTCATAAAGGATAAGAATCATACTTCCTAGGAGTCACCAATCAGGTTATGGAACTGAGCTCTACACCAATATATAATATCACTTGTTGTGCCAAAAACCCTCGATCCAAAACAACTTATAGAACCTCAAATGTGAAATAAGGTTTCCAAAATATCCAAAATAATTGACACATGACTCAATGTATTTGAACTGAGAAGCTTCATGCCCCATCCACGCACTAAATCGATACTCAACAAAACCCTCAGCTCACTCCCAAAGAAAAATGAAGCAAAATTGAAATAGAACAATCAACATAGAACACTAGGAATATGTGTGGTTGAGAACAAGTTTTACTTCATGGAAACACTATAACTTTAATATAAGATAATAATAAGGTAAAGGCCTTATTGAGTTAAAAATTCCCAATCTGGAACACAACATGGGGGGAATCATAAAAAAAATATTATAGTCAATCCAAATAATAATGAAAACCATCCAACATAGAGCAAGTGGACCAATCCCATAAATTTATAAATGACCTCTATGGTAACCCTTTTACATCATCCGGTTTCACTACCTTATGATCTTTGTGTTCGTCTAATGCTCAATTGAGGAAATCACTAGCAACCCATTAAAGCACAAGCTCTATCAACATCATCCATTGAAAAATGTAGTGTCTAGAACTCATACACCTTCCCTTATAAAAATTTCCACCTAGAAATGTGCCACTATTGCATCTTGGTTCTGAACCCTTTGTTCTATTATCACTACCTCCATTGGTTCTGAATTCTAATCCCAAAAATTATCCTTCTAAAATGTCAAAAACTTATTTAGAAAATAGTTTTCATAGATCCAAGACTAGAATTCCTCACCAAATCCATATTTTCTAGCTAATTTTGGAAGTACATATGCCTACTTACAGTTCTAAGACAAACCACCAGCTGAATAAATCCTGACACAATGATGAAAACCCATGTTAGTCCAGCAAAAATTATTATTGGGTCTAGATCATGCATGTATTTCTCTCCACCTAAGACACAACAATAGTGGGACCTCTAAAAACATAAACAAATGTCCATTGTGCCTCAATTTAGAGAATTTGAACCACTCATTATTCTCAAAACTATTTCAATTGTGGTTGTTTGTTGAAGATGATGAGGCTTGTCCACATAGAGAAAGATGGAGGTGTAGTTGAAGCTTCTTGGTACAATATTCATTTTATTCTTCTAATTTCATGGATTTTAGTTTTGTATTTTAAATCGAAAAAGGGATATGTGGGGATTTTTCTATTACAACTCTACCTAGACAACATGTTGGGTGGTGAATTTTATTATTTTACTCTCTCCTTTTCCAAATTCAAGTGTCTTTATTCTACTTAATTCTTCTATTTTTCACTATTATTCTTTTTAAATCACCCTGTGTTCTTCCCTCATCAACTTCTCACACTTTTTGGTTATGGAGAACTAAAATTGGGTTTATCCAAGGCGTAGTTTCTTGAAAATTGAGTTTCAATCATTTAATTTTGGTCATTATTATGTTTTTATTCAAGTATGAAAGCGAGTGATGAGGTAATTGAGTAATGGTTGTATCTCTTTGCTTAACACTACATAAATCCTTATTTATTACACCATAAAATCAATTTTAACATCCCATATGCTATTTAAATTAGAATATGTATTTTTCTGAAGTGCATTGTGTTGCATTTGTTGTCAATGAGGCATGAAGTTGTCTTGGAATGAATGGATGTCAAGGAGTCAAGATGTGAATGTCAAAGGATGTGATGGTGATGGTGATGAATGGGGAATGGCCATGGAACTTAGAGGAATGTCACTTAGGAGATTCACTAAGTGGCATCGGAGAATATGGTTGAAACATTCTCCATGGAAATCTGACGATTGTTGAGCTGTTCTTTAAGTTCAAAGAACTTGTATCATGATGATACAAAGTCACAACAATGATAGAAGACCATGCATTGTCTTCACAATGCATGAGGAGTTGAAAGGAGTTCCATCCACAACTACTAAGTGGATGATGTGCATTAATGAAGTCCATGCACTATCACTCAGTGCATGTGAACATGAAGATGATCCAATTGATCTCTAATTTGATCAACGAAGCCCATTGAAGATGTTATGTGATTCAGGAGTTTGGTTGATGAAGATCCTTGAGAATTCACTCCTAAGTAGAAAATGAGATGATGAAGAAGAATCATAAATTGAGGAGTTCCTTCTAATCAAGTAGATTAATGTTTGAATTCTCAAGAAGAAGAAGGCTGATGAATTCTAATGAAGAAGAAATAAAGAAGGGAAGAAATGAAGAGGAAGATGGCTTAGAGAAGTGGCACTTGGAAATTGGCATGTTTTATATGGAGGAGGACTTTGATTTTGAAAAAGTCTTATTGGTTACTTAGCCAAAAAAATTGGCCAGCCCGTGGACACCTTGAGGGTTCAACCCCAAGTCACATGTGGGCCTAAGGCGCCACGCCCAAGGGGGAACCCGTGGGGCGAGCCCAGGGCGGAAGGACGCACCCAAGACACCGCAGAGGTGCTGGGGCACGCCCGGAGGAGCGCGGCAGGGGCGCATGAGCGCACCCGCGAGTGTTAGGATGCATAGTGGGCGCTAGGAGCGCGCCCGAAGGGAGCAGAGTGGGCGCAGAGCGCGCCCGCAGAGAGAACCCGGTGCGGGGCGGCACCGGGAGGGGAGAAGTTCAACTGGCGTATGGTGGAGAGCGCCAGGGTAATAAACCGCGTGAAAATCGCGGAACGTTTCGATGTGGGACGCGCATTTTTCACCCGGGACAGATCTGAGCCGTCCGTCTCATCGCGCGCTTGATCTGCGCCGCACGATCCATTCGCGGCGCCACGATCTAATCCAGGCTGTTGAAGATCTGATCCGACGGCCCCGGCTTCGTCCTCAACCTCGAGCCATGCCGAAGCCTCCCCGCGAGCCTCCGTCGAACCAGGAGCAACCCGACGACGGTTTTTGAGCTCCCGGCCACCTCTGAGTAAACCGAAGCCACCCTCGTGCTCGTCTGGCCATAACGAACAGGATCATGCCTAAAAATGACCATGCATGCAATGTTTGGAGGATTTCGGTTGAGGCCGAGGCAAGAGAAGCTGCCGAGGCCAAGACGTTGGTGTTTTTGCATGGGATGAGCCTAAACCGAAGGTTGTGCATGCGTTATGAGTCGCATGCGCGTAGAGGAACAAAAAATAAAGGGAACCCGCGTGAAACCGAGAATAAAAAACAAGATTTGGAAATATTTTTGAAGATCCGAAGATCTCGGGAGTTTGAAGTTATTTCACGCGGATAGAACCGCCTCTCCTCTGCCTATATAAATGAGGCCTAGCCCTCGAGAAGAGGCTGCTGATGTGCTGAATTTTTGAAGACCCGTGAGTGCTCTGCCTCGCGAAGAGTTTGAAGCCCCGTGCAAGTATCTTGCGCGGCTGAGTTCCTTTTGCGCACTCCTTGCGCGAAAGAAGAAGAGGTGAAGTCCCCTGCGCGCTAATCTTTGCGCAGCAGGAAGTACTCAGGGCCGCCGCTTCCTTGCGCGCCCGAGGTTGTCACCCTCTCTGTTCGCGAATTTGCGCGACAGGAGGAAGAGCCCGTGGTGTTGTACTTTACACCCGTGGCTTGCGCGCCCGTGGTTTCCATACCCTGTGCGACAGAAGCCCCCGCGGCTGAGACGCCTTGCACCCGAGGCTTGTGCGGCTGTTGAAGAAGGAGAGGCCGCACCCCTTGCGCGCCCTTGGTTGAAGCCCGCGGGTGATACCCTTTCACGACCCAAGGCAGTAGCATGCTTGCGCGGCAGTGTTGAAGAAGGAAGGAGCCCGAGGGTATTGCACCCTTTCACACTTAAGCCTGCGCGGCATTTGAAGACAGGAAGAGGGCCACACCCCCTTGCACCTTGCGCACCTCCTTTGAAGGCAGTAAGAGTTCGGGTTGTGTTTTACACACATTGTGTGTGTGCCAAAGAAGGCCGAGGCCTTGCCTTGTGTGTGTGCTAAGTGCAAAGAATACCCGAGGCACTTTGTGTGCAAATTGAACAAATGAAGACCGTAGCCTTGTGGTTGTGCACACTTGAAGATTAAAAGAAAAATATTTTGTGTGTGTGCAAAACAAGAAGAGGAAAGAGGCCAAGCTTAAGTGAGTGCAAAACGAAGAACAAATTGTTTGTGCTAAACAAGTGAAGGCCGAACCTAGGTGTGTGCACTAAGAAGTGTGTATACACTTAGAAGAAGATAAGGGAGGACATCCACACAAAGAAGAACACACATTTATGTGTGTAGACAAATTGCTTAAAGTGTGTGAAGTTTGAGAAGTAGGTGTGTGCTGAAAAGAATTACACCCTCTAAGGGTTTACTGCACCAAGAAGAGAAGAAGGGGAGTGCATGCATGCATGCATGCACGTGCACACGTGAACAGTACTAAATCAGTGGTGTGCATCTGAGGAGTCCAAGACTTGAAGATCTTGAAGAGTTTCCATGTACTCAGTGCATGAAGATGATTTGCTGTGAGACTGGACCAGACCGAAAATAAAGATATCAGTTGTCTGAGCATTCAGTAGTTGAAGAGAGAAGCCAGGTCATCCTTAGAAGAAGGAGATAAATCCTGAGCAAGACGAGAAGACCTGATCATCACAAGTGATCAGAGGTACAGAGCAAGGCCAGCAGTATTTATCCCAGGCTGCTGAGGATACTTGAAGAACTTAAAGTGAAGAAGAGCTACTCGTGCGACTCGAGGAGCCAAGAGAAGACCCTGTGGGACTCAGGGAGAAGAAGTCTTCAGTGGGATTCTGGAGCAGGCCAGTGGGACTCTGGTAACACTGTGGGACGCAGTATAAAGACCCTCCTGTGGGACTCAGGAGAGATACAGTGGGACTCTGTATCGACCATTGTAATTCTAACAAGTTATAATGGGAGAATCCATGCTGGGAGAGCATGGCAAGGATGTAGGCCTTTGGTGCCGAACCTTGTAAATCCTTGTGTCCTGTGCCTTTTCATTACTGCATTATCCAGGAAAGGTTGAGAGATACAAGAAGAGTGGATCGAGGCTTTAACCAGCCATAGAGGTTTAATTGATTAAGAATCAATTAGTAAAAAGTTTTAAAGGATCACTGATTCACCCCCTCCCCCTCTCAGTGATCACACTGATCTGGGAACTTCAATTGGTATCAGAGGGAGGTTACCTCTAAAAGATCCAAGGGAGTCTTTATGAAGTGCAGATTTGAGGAAATGAGTGACCAGCCTCAAATGGAGATATCTGCCAAGACTCAGAAAAATAGAAAGAAGAAACAGGCTAAGAAGATGAAGAAAGCCTGTCCTAGCTGTGATGATGTTGGAACAATGAAAGATCTTCAAAGTGCAATCGAATATCTTCAGAAGACAGTCCCCATGGAAGTGGAAAAGTGTATAGTTACAGGCATCCATGATATTCGAGAAGAAAAATCACAGTTAGAAGAAGAAGCCAATGCTATGGAAGATCAGCTGGCTAAAAGGGTTGGCATAACCAACACTCTCAGAAAGCTGGTAAAGGCTAAAGATGAAACAGTATCTCTTTGCAATGAAAGATATGAAGACACTGCTGAAGAATTGCAAAGAAGCCTTTCTGAGAATGAATTCTTTAAGATAATGGTCAAAGAAGTTTTCCATGCACTGGAAAAGAGACACAGAGTTTCAATGGTTGTCAAAGATGCTCAACTTGAAGACAAAGCAAAAAGGGTAAAGGATCTTGACAATTCATTTCTTGAATTGAAGACAGTGCATGATGACCAGATGAATCAGCTGAAAGAAAGTTGGGAAGGAAAGCTAAGAGCTGTTGAGGATGAGAAGAACTCCCTTAACATGAAATGCCTAGAACTAGAGGTGATATTGAAAAATCAGCAATCACCCAAAGCCAAAACCTCCCAGTCAGCTGGTAGAAGAAATGTTGCCACTCAAGTGAGCATTGAGAAGGATGATTCTAAAATAAGGGAATCCTCTAGTGAAAGTGCAACATCTTCTAAGAAGAAGGTTCCATCCATCTGGATGAGGAAGGTGAAGAAGCAGGGCTCTCCTGAAACAACACAACTTGTCAAGAAAAGTACCCAGCAATCAGAAGTACACAAGAGGTCAAGATTTGTGGGTCAATGTTGGTGTTGTAATAAGTATGGGCATTGTGCAAAGGATTGTTGGTACAATCCACTGAATGCCAAAGCACAGAGGAAGCCCATGCCTAGGGGGAGCAAGCCAGAAGGAAAGAAGCAACATCCACAGGTCCAGAGACATCTGTTTACTGCAAATAGATTTGGATTACTTGACAACATCTGGGATGATTGCAAAAGTGGTCAAAAAGATACATGTCAGTCTCCAACTGTATTCAGAGCTCAAAAGAAGAAAAGATCACAGAACCTGGCTCAAAAAGATTCCTTGGGAAGCAAGAAGAAAGTAGAGAATGCTCCCAAGAAGTGTTTGAGAAATGAAGAGAAGTCCTTGGAGTCTGAGTCCAAGAAGGGTGATGCATCCAGAAGGACCACCAAGAAATGCTTCTACTGTGGAAAGAAAGGACACATCATGGACCTTTGTAAAGAATCCATGAAACTAAATAGAAGCAGACTGAACTCCAAAAGACAATCAATCCAGAAGAAGAAGGGATTGATTGAAAATAAGTTGCCTAAGAGAGGTAGCTTAGCAGCATCCAAAGAACCATGTGGAACTTCCAGAACTGAGGCCACACTTCCAAATGATTTACTAGTCATATGGCCAAATCAGTTGCAACTTGCCAGAGAACTACAAAGAGTTGAAGATGAAGCTCTGGCAATTGCTAAAGCAAAAGGGAAGAAGAAGGTTTCACATGAAGATGTTTTGAGAACCACACCAGCACAATCATCAATGAAGATCAAATGTGCAAGTGTGAAGACTGGTGAAAATGGGACATCTCGGTTGAGAGAATCTTCTCAACCTTGTTGTTCACATTGATGAACCAAGGAGGTTCCATCTTATTCCCTTATACATTGGTATTTACATGTGCTAACAATGCAGGGAATTGAAGATGATGATCATTCTCAACTGGAGGATGGTTTGGAAAGAATCTTGTGCACCCCTTGAGGGGGAGCCAATCTGGAGAAGATGATATTTTGGGATTTAATATCATCTTGAGAAAAGTGAAGGTAATCCAATCATACTTTCATCCCTTGTTTCTTAATTGAGGCTATCTTTTCAATTAAGGGGGGGTATGGATTGAAGACAAATGGATGAAAGGGGGAGCTTTATCATTGCACTGAACTTTCTAATGAGTTTTGTGAAGTTGTGCAGGATTTAGCAATTAATTGATATATCTGAAAAATTTCAAACCCCTGAAGCATGATCTCACATGTACAGTGAATGTTGGACAGCATTGAGTACCTTGGTTACATCACTCTTGTTTTCTACACCGGGTTAGCCCAAGTAGACTTAGAGCTGATTTACTAAAGGTTCTTTGCTAAAGAGAACATGTGACATCATCCCTCTCCTAGTGTTTTTCAAGAAGATGCTTTTATAAGGGAGGAAGAGATTTTTGAAAGTGAACCACACCACACCTTTGCATTTGATTGCCAATAAGGGGGAGAAATATTGGCACACATATTGACTGACCCATTCATATGTGCTGAAGTGGTGTATTGACAACAAATACAAAGGGGGAGATTGAAGTGCATTGTGTTGCATTTGTTGTCAATGAGGCATGAAGTTGTCTTGGAATGAATGGATGTCAAGGAGTCAAGATGTGAATGTAAAAGGATGTTATGGTGATGGTGATGAATGGGGAATGGCCATGGAACTTAGAGGAATGTCACTTAGGAGATTCACTAAGTGGCATCGGAGAATATGGTTGAAACATTCTCCATGGAAATATGACGATTGTTGAGCTGTTCTTTAAGTTCAAAGAACTTGTATCATGATGATACAAAGTCACAACAATGATAGAAGACCATGCATTGTCTTCACAATGCATGAGGAGTTGAAAGGAGTTCCATCCACAACTACTAAGTGGATGATGTTCATTAATGAAGTCCATGCACTATCACTCAGTGCATGTGAACATGAAGATGATCCAATTGATCTCTAATTTGATCAACGAATCCCATTGAAGATGTTATGTGATTCAGGAGTTTGGTTGATGAAGACCCTTGAGAATTCACTCCTAAGTAGAAAATGAGATGATGAAGAAGAATCATAAATTGAGGAGTTGTTTCTAATCAAGTAGATTAATGTTTGAATTCTCAAGAAGAAGAAGGCTGATGAATTCTAATGAAGAAGAAATAAAGAAGGGAAGAAATGAAGAGGAAGATGTCTTAGAGAAGTGGAACTTGGCAATTGGCATGTTTTATATGGAGGAGGACTTTGATTTTGACAAAGTCTTATTGGTTACTTAGCCAAAAAAATTGGCCAGCCCGTGGACACCTTGAGGGTTCAACCCCAAGGCACATGTGGGCCTAAGGCGCCACGCCCAAGGGGGAACCCGTGGGGCGAGCCCAGGGCGGCAGGACGCACCCAAGACACCGCAGAGGTGCTGGGGCACGCCCGGAGGAGCGCGGCAGGGGTGCATGAGCGCACCCGCGAGTGTCAGGATGCATAGTGGGCGCTAGGAGCGCGCCCGCAGGGAGCAGAGTGGGCGCAGAGCGCGCCCGCAGAGAGAACCCGGTGCGGGGCGGCACCGGGAGGGGAGAAGTTCAACTGGCGTATGGTGGAGAGCGCCAGGGTAATAAACCGCGTGAAAATCGCGGAACGTTTCGATGTGGGACGCGCATTTTTCACCCGGGACAGATCTGAGCCGTCCGTCTCATCGCGCGCTTGATCTGCGCCGCATGATCCATCCGCGGCGCCGCGATCTAATCCAGGCCGTTGAAGATCTGATCCGACGGCCCCGGCTTCGTCCTCAACCTCGAGCCATGCCGAAGCCTCCCTGTGAGCCTCCGTCGAACCAGGAGCAACCCGACGACGGTTTTTGAGCTCTCGGCCACCTCTGAGTAAACCGAAGCCACCCTCGTGCTCGTCTGGCCATAACAAACAGGATCATGCCTAAAAAATGACCATGCATGCAATGTTTGGAGGATTTCGGTTGAGGCCGAGGCAAGAGAAGCTGCCGAGGCCAAGAAGTTGGTGTTTTTGCATGGGATGAGCCTAAACCGAAGGCTGTGCATGCGTTATGAGTCGCATGCACGTAGAGGAACAAAAAATAAAGGGAACCCGCATGAAACCGAGAATAAAAAACAAGATTTGGAAATATTTTTGAAGATCCGAAGATCTCGGGAGTTTTAAGTTATTTCACGCGGATAGAACCGCCTCTCCTCTGCCTATATAAATGAGGCCTAGCCCTCGAGAAGAGGCTGCTGATGTGATGAATTTTTGAAGACCCGTGAGTGCTCTGCCTCGCGAAGAGTTTGAAGCCCCGTGCAAGTATCTTGCGCGGCTGAGTTCCTTTTGCGCACTCCTTGCGCGAAAGAAGAAGACGTGAAGTCCCCTGC
The DNA here is from genome assembly GCA_963277665.1 of Viscum album. Taxonomy (NCBI): domain Eukaryota; kingdom Viridiplantae; phylum Streptophyta; class Magnoliopsida; order Santalales; family Viscaceae; genus Viscum; species Viscum album. Next base: position 846,621,785 of record OY728133.1, read on the forward strand.
GCGCTAATCTTTGCGCAGCAGGAAGTACTCAGGGCCTCCGCTTCCTTGCGCGCCCGAGGTTGTCACCCTCTCTGTTCGCGAATTTGCGCGACAGGAGGAAGAGCCCGTGGTGTTGTACTTTACACCCGTGGCTTGCGCGCCCGTGGTTTCCATACCCTGTGCGACAGAAGCCCCCGCGGCTGAGACGCCTTGCACCCGAGGCTTGTGCGGCTGTTGAAGAAGGAGAGGCCGCACCCCTTGCGCGCCCTTGGTTGAAGCCCGCGGGTGATACCCTTGCACGACCCAAGGCAGTAGCATGCTTTCGCGGCAGTGTTGAAGAAGGAAGGAGCCCGAGGGTATTGCACCCTTGCACACTTAAGCCTGCGCGGCATTTGAAGACAGGAAGAGGGCCACACCCCCTTGCACCTTGCGCACCTCCTTTGAAGGCAGTAAGAGTTCGGGTTGTGTTTTACACACATTGTGTGTGTGCCAAAGAAGGATGAGGCCTTTCCTTGTGTGTGTGCTAAGTGCAAAGAATACCCGAGGCACTTTGTGTGCAAATTGAACAAATGAAGACCGTAGCCTTGTGGTTGTGCACACTTGAAGATTAAAAGAAAAATATTTTGTGTGTGTGCAAAACAAGAAGAGGAAAGAGGCCAAGCTTAAGTGAGTGCAAAACGAAGAACAAATTGTGTGTGCTAAACAAGTGAAGGCCGAACCTAGGTGTGTGCACTAAGAAGTGTGTATACACTTAGAAGAAGATAAGGGAGGACATCCACACAAATAAGAACACACATTTATGTGTGTAGACAAATTGCTTAAAGTGTGTGAAGTTTGAGAAGTAGGTGTGTGCTGAAAAGAATTACACCCTCTAAGGGTTTACTGCACCAAGAAGAGAAGAAGGGGAGTGCATGCATGCATGCATGCACGTGCACACGTGAACAGTACTAAATCAGTGGTGTGCATCTGAGGAGTCCAAGACTTGAAGATCTTGAAGAGTTGCCATGTACTCAGTGCATGAAGATGATTTGCTGTGAGACTGGACCAGACCGAAAATAAAGATATCAGTTGTCTGAGCATTCAGTAGTTGAAGAGAGAATCCAGGTCATCCTTAGAAGAAGGAGATAAATCCTGAGCAAGACGAGAAGACCTGATCATCACAAGTGATCAGAGGTACAGAGCAAGGCTAGCAGTCTTTATCCCAGGCTGCTGAGGATACTTGAAGAACTTAAAGTGAAGAAGAGCTACTCGTGCGACTCGAGGAGCCAAGAGAAGACCCTGTGGGACTCAGGGAGAAGAAGTCTTCAGTGGGATTCTGGAGCAGGCCAGTGGGACTCTGGTAACACTGTGGGACGCAGTATAAAGACCCTCCTGTGGGACTCAGGAGAGATACAGTGGGACTCTGTATCGACCATTGTAATTCTAACAAGTTATAATGGGAGAATCCATGCTGGGAGAGCATGGCAAGGATGTAGGCCTTTGGTGCCGAACCTTGTAAATCCTTGTGTCCTGTGCCTTTTCATTACTGCATTATCTGGGAAAGGTTGAGAGATACAAGAAGAGTGGATCGAGGCTTTAACCAGCCATAGAGGTTTAATTGATTAAGAATCAATTAGTAAAAAGTTTTAAAGGATCACTGATTCACCCCCTCCCCCTCTCAGTGATCACACTGATCTGGGCACTTCATTTTCAATCACCACAGATTTTGAATGGTACGTGTGTTGTGGTCATGATTTGGGTTAGGTTACACACCTAGGAGAGGTGTATTCTATGGTCAATCTCTAAACATAAATTTGGTTGTTAACGTACTTTGATATGATCATGAGGGAACTCTCTAATCCTATTTAAAATAGTGAAAAATGATTTTAGGGATGGTATATACTCAAATCATTGAATTGGAATGAAATATAATTTAATTAACAATGACCAAGACACTAAACTCTTCCTTTGGATCGATAATTTATCCTTATAGCACTTGTTTTATTTTTTAATTAATTTCTTTTCTCTCTTTTATTTTATCTTATTTACTTTAATTTACTCAATTAATAACACAAAAAACCACATTCCTCTATTCTTGTTTTCATTTTAATTAAACTATAAAAAATATCCAAAAAAAGTGAAAAAACCCATGAAGAATGACTAATTGAGTCACCACCTCTAAAGACAACCTGGTTTTCCACTATACTGCTTTTTTGGGATAAAAATATTGATGAGTAATTAACAATAGGATTAGCATTATCAAGCATTAAGGGCCACTCATATATTCATAATTTTCCCTAAAAGGGAATTAGTGGGGGTGGGTAATGGAATTAATATAAAATAATTTATATATGATTCATGAAAATATGCCATGTTTTAGTTTTTGAAGGAAAAGGAGAATGTTACGATCTTTTTATATTTATTTAAATAATAATCTTTGTTCACACCATTTATCACAACTTCATTAAAGTAAAAAATCAATGAACTAAAGGAAACCAAAATGTCACAACATTATATTTTATAAATCATTGAGTTTCTAAATCATATCAAATTATTAAATGAATTTTGACACTCAAATAGTCACATTTTCCTACATTTTAGTGAAAACTTCTCATTGATCCCATAATATGGTACATGAGAGATACAAGTATTATATAAAGGATCTCATATAAAAATAATGAATTCAATATTAGTTAAATATGGAAATGAAAGGATGAAATTGAACATCAAATATTATATAAAACCAGGAAAAAATACACATACTTTCAATACTTAGATAATTAATCAAAGTTAGATCCATGATTTATATAGTTAGTGAATAATATGAGATGTAATAAATATATTTTATGGTACATGTGGTCTAAATAAAACACATAAGTGAATATAATATTAATAGAGACTAAGAGAGGTCTAGGAATAATTTCTTATAGTTTTATTTCATTTAATATATACAACTTATCTCTTGGTTAATCATGGATGGATGTTATTTTTTAATTTCTCAGAATTTATGTGATATCATAAGCTTATAAAACCCAACTCATGGATGGAAATAATGTTGAAATGAAAAAATAAAGTAATTATTATGGTGTGTTGGCTAAAATCAATAGTGAGTTTAGCAATAAATTTTAGGCAAAATATCTAAATATTGAAATAAAGACATTATGAAAATGAACAAGGTTAATGATATAATATGAAGAGAAAATTGGATGTGATAATTAAAAAGATGATAAAAATGTGATTATAATAATATCCAATGTTTATATTCCTTTCTATTTCAATCACTCAAAACATGAATATACTTAATATTGTAAATAATAATATGTGGAATAAAAATGTATCTTCTGATTTTTTATCTTAAATGTTTTCCATTAATCTTATTTTATTTTTATTAAATGATTTACTTATGTTGAATAAAATTTTAAAGTTTGAGTAATTGGTTATATGGGAAATTTAAAATATTTCTTAATAATAATAATTATAAAGGTTTTAAAATAAATACAAAAATATTTTTTTAATCGGAAAGTAAAAAAATGACATAAACAAGGTTAAAGTGCAAAAGGTATACTAAAATTAAAGGATGGTTTTTATATCATGTCAACCAAATATTTGATACCAACCATTTTAATATGCAATGGGTATAATTGATTAACGGATTTTTCTAGGTTGGCCATAAAGACATTAAGTTTGTTTATTCCCATATTTAATGCGAATTTAAAAAATTGAGTTATGGACCATTTACATTATAAATATTTTGACTTGTGGGGTAACTCAGACTTGATTATTATTAAAATTAAAAACATAAAAAGTGATATTTTCAACAAATATTAAACATTAAACGCATAATTTTAATTATATAGATGTCAATTTATGCATTGTATTCTCAAATAATTTAAAATATATATTATTACAAAAATATTTCTATAGAAACAAAAAAGAAAACTTTATTACCCATGAGTCAACAAAAATTATTTTAGGTCAGTCTACTTAAATGCATACCTTTTCACACTAATCATTTCAAAAATTTAAAAAAAATACATTTTTTGTTGTTTTATCTTTCCCTATAAAATATAACAAATCCAAAGGGGTCAATACCCATTAATCATCTCTAGTGAGGGGGACCCTGATATTCACAAAATATGACAAGGAAGTTGGTATAAGATTATATTATTGAATATAAATAATCAATAAATACTACATAAGAGTGACAAGATGTTTAGACAGTATACCCAAGAACAAACATGATAACCAATATACACTATGAAACGTTTTGTTTGAGACATTAATTGAGATGTTTTTTATTTGGAATCACTGATATAGATCATAAATTGAAAAGAAAACATAAAGTTAAGAAAAATAATAAAAATATTACTCACACGATAGAGAAAAAATAAACTCAAGATATTTTATAATTGATTCTTGAATATTTAATTTTCCAAAAGATACAATGATAATAACCATTTATAGTTCAGTATTCAAGCTCGTACAATTACACAAAGTAGTAAAAACATAGAAAAACTTCTAAAAGTGACCAGTGCATCCAAAAGAGTTATAGATCTTCGAGACCTCCAAGATAACACACTTTTAGTGCCCAAATTTTCTACTTTGGAAACAAGTTAATGGGACTTTTATAGACATTATAGAAGATTTATAGATAGTATAAAATAGATATTCTCCAACACTATGGTTTCCACAATGAGATTCATCCTGATTCCTCTTCTATTTAAAGGGAAAACATAAGCTGATATTGGGCGTAGGAGGAACTCCTGCAAAACCTAACTTACTAACCATGTCATGTTTCACCATCAAATATCAATATAATATTTCCACATTTGAGGTGATATTTAGTAAGAAAACCTGAGATCATATATCTATTCAAAGACCCATTCCAAACCTTCCGGCTTTCAATTTCTCATACGACACCAACTCCTGTGAGAAATGAACAAGCTCAATGAAGTAGTTGTCATGCTAAGTCACAGTTCAATGAATTTTCTTGAGTTTATGAAACTCTATAGACTTATCCAACACCATTTATTCTGGATATAATTTATCTGTAAAAAGTAACCTGAAGTCTTTCCATTCTATACACACATTATTCCCCATATGAACTATCGATCCTCACCACATTCTGTTATGATCTTCAATCTTAAAGGAAAAAAATTTCACCTTAACAGAGTTAGGTGCCTCCAAGAACTCAAAGATATACTCAAATTTCTTCAACCAATACCCTACCTTCTAAGGATCATTATTACCTTGTAAAGATGGTGGCTTTAGAAAATGAATGATAGAGGCACAATATTTACTAGCTTCCCTTACTGTCACAACATCTACTGCCAAAATAGGAATAGGTGCAGCCATATGGAATAGATCTTGGACCACATGCACAACAAAATACGCAAGGTTCTGATCAACTAGAGGATTCACTTTCTATGGTCCATTAGTTTATCCCTCATGGTGTTTGTTCAAATAACTTCTTGGGGGCATAATAATACACATTATCAAAAAATAACAAGGGAAACATCAATAAATATACTTTAGATCATCAAATATGTCAACAATAATTCAACTAGAAAACAAAATTCTTGAATAAAATCTTTGGAAAGAGTCTAGTATTAGATCAAATAACTCCTCAAGGACACTTTTTCCTAATATCCCATGGTAACTTAAGGATTTTATGATGATATTTGATTAGGCACTCACTTGTAACCTACCCCTTAAGTACTAACAATACTATAACCTATCTACCAAGGCATCCCAAAATGTATACTGATATCAAAGAAGAGGCATGAATTCCTTTGATACCAATTTATCATGAACCGACTTGAATAGCCTACCTAAATGGTATCTGAACAAATCCTAATATGGATCGAAGGGAATTTTTTATCCCCATTTACTGGTGACTAGCGTTGTGGAATTAATACAAACTAGAGGGGACTATTTCACCCTAAGGATGAATCATCAACACAATGTAGTGGATAAAAAATGATAATCATTCAGTATTCCAAACACTCCACATGGTAGAAAACCACTAGTAACAAAATACAAGTCTCAAAAATAGAAACGCCATCCCAAGTCATCAAAATAGACCATCTAAACATCATCCCATAAACTCCATGTAACAAGTGGATCACACATTCCACTGATCACTACCAACTCTCAAGGTTTTCTAATCAAGAACATCCACCACCTATGAGTGGTGATTTCCCATTTCATAGACCCAACATAATAAAATATATAAACACATGAAGGTAAAGTTAGGGTGTGAGTAACAAATCCCATTAAAATATCACCAATCATTTCCTCATCAATCTATAACCAATAAACCAAATATTCTCAATTTAAAGTCAAACATGGCTTGGAAATAATTTCTCAGTTTGTATCAAAACATAATTTTCAAAAAAATAATGGATAGTATAAAAAAGGTATAAAAGTTCATTTTCATAAAATTGGGCACAAACAAGCATCCTTTTCAAAATAGGCATGAATAAACTATTTTACTAGAATTGGAATAAATATATTATTTCATAATCATTGGAATGTAATCATCATTTTCAATAATATCACCATGTTTATAATACCCCGGTATTAGTTATGTCAAATTATCAGGTTTTTCACAATGTCGAAGAAATACGAGTCCTAGTGTGGACATATCCTTAGGGCTCAGGCCTAGAGGGGATATAAATCCTTCCCAAATAATGAAAACCTTTCCCTCAAGTAGTTTTAGTATCGTTGTCATCATCAAATCATTACTAGGTGATCAGTTTACCTAGAATTCATATCCTTCTTATTAACTATTCAGTCCCTCATTTGCCTCAAGGTAAAAAAACATACAAGGGGCTATCATTTCTTTCAAATAATCTCAAATCACCTCAAAATATCATTTCAATCAACCCCAAGTTTAATATTCAAAACATGCCATTTCATTTCAAAACAAATATCAAATGGTTTTACCAAATAATATGCCTATAAAATCAATTAATTTCATTATAAATCATAATTCATTACATACCTTTTCATCTCATAAAAATCAAGCTTCATGCCTTTATTTCATTTCAAGATCATTTTTCAGAAACCAACACTTTATTTTAAAAATCCATTTTCAAAGGATTTCTTCACACACACCATTTTATTTCTAAATCATTTATCAAGAGACTCAAATAATTCTTTAGAAATAAATTTAAAATCCAATTTAAATAGACAATATTCAAGGGTTTCAATTGATAGAGATTCCCTAATGAAACCACCTACTCAATCCATGATTTCCAACACCCAACACAGGATCTACAAGGAGATTTGGATGCTAGAACGATCAAGGGAGAATCATAATTCCAAAAAATCAAAAAAAAACATATCTAGATCCATCAACGATGTGAGGATCCACTATTTGTAGGATCAAAATAATGATGTAGATGATCAATATACAAGATGGGGGGTGAATTTTATACTTTAAAAAAATTCCTTAGGAACTTTTAAAGATGGTAATGTTTAACAAAGTTAAACAAGGTAAATTCAAAAAACCTCTTAGTTCTACAAACTTTCTTGATTCCAGAAATGTGGTTCCAAAAATGAAGCTTAAGAAAAGTTTACAAAGATAAAGATTCAACCTTAAATCATATAGAATCTTACTAATCAGAGTACAAGTATAAGAAAGTATAAGATAGTTATACTTTCCTCAACAACCAAAATGCAGTGGAAAACTTGAATTAATACACATAACAAGTAGTAAATCTTTTAACCCAAAGAGAAGGGTATCCAAAAATATTGTATAAAGGTCCCTTGATTTATACGTTCAAGAAATTTTGTCTTACCCACACTAGGGTAATCCCTCGATATGAATATCAGAATCTGTCTTGCTATCCCTGCAAGCCCTCGAACTTCAAGGTAGTCGGCACCTCTTTCTTCCTATCCTAGGAAGCCCTCGAATGTACTTAGCAACATTCGGAGTCACATGAAGAAATTATGAACAAGATTTTCAGTACGCACAAAGCATGAAAGTCTCTCTCTAGAAGTCACTTCATCATCATGTACTCTCTAGAGTCGTAGAACAGTTCATCAAAGTTGTGAGATCTTTCAAATGAGCTCCTATTTATAGTCACATATTCAACGGTCGGCTCCCTCCTCCAATGGTCATATTTTTCCTTGAATTTTGGGGGGACCTGTAAACATCTCACTCAAACAATGGTTGGTTAGAAACAGAAAGCACGACATCATTTTATAACTATAACAAGAGTAATAAAAAATATGGTTTCTTAACCAAAACTATTTTTTGGAATGTAAGGAAAAATAAAAGTTATGAGTCTAACCAAAAACACATTCGGTGTATATAATATATGGGTATTCAGATTTTGTCTTCAAAATAATTCGTAACCTGAATTCTATAGAATTCCAAAGTCTAAATTTCAAGTAAATTCAGAGTCTAAATTCATAAGAATTCGGAGTCAGAATTCATAGAATTCGAAGTCTGAATTCATAGAATTCGGAGTCTAAATTCATAGAATTTGGAGTCTAAACTTAGAAAGTTTGGAGTTTGATTTCAGAGAATTTTGAGTCTGAAATTAGAAAGTTTGGAGTCTGAATTAAAAGAATTCGGATTCTGAGATCAGAATGTTTGGAGTCTGAATTCAGAGAATTCAGAGTCTAAACTCAGAAATTTCAGAGTCTGAATTCAGAGAATTTCGAACCTGAATTCAGATCCTAAAAACGGAATTCTTTATATCTAAGTATTCTTAAGATTCTGAGGTTTTATATACAAAACCAAATTTTTTACATAGAAATAAAATGAGTTAGATTATAATATGAACAATGAAAACATGGTAAGGATAAATTCCCTTGGTGTGGTAAAATTTCCTTATGAATATAAGATATAGGGGAAAAGAAATTTTCCTTAAGATAGAGTGTTTGTAATTTTAAAAACATAAAGGAATGGAAAAGTCTTAAGGAAACCTTTTTGACTCAACAATCTCCCCCTATTTGGAAAGAACAACCATCCTTTCTAAAAAGAATATAAGGACTTAGAAAATATTTTTCTGGACTTTGAAAATAAAACTTATCTCCCTTAACACATGGTAAATGATAAATATGACTAAATCCCCCTTAGGCTTTGGAAACACTAAGGATCATATTCTTGATTTATGGATTGATACTTAGAATTTTATTGCATACGAAAATCTTCTTGGATAATAACTCCCACTTAGATGAACACCCCATTAGGAAAATTTCTTCTTTTACTTTGTATTTTTTTTTTAACATTCCTTTATCCTCCTTTTTGATTTTCAAAAAGGAATATAGGGAATGGAAAAGAAAATATGGTATCTAAAATATTAGTACTAGACAACCAAAAATATAAAGAGCAGCCCAAAAAATTCATTAGGATTCGAAAAATTTATACATGGAAGGAATTCAACAAAAGATCGGAATTGAACAATATTATCCTTCCTTATCCTTCGGCATAAAATTGTTTCCTATGGTTTTGAGATTCTTGAGTTCCTTGTGATTCTCCTCTGCATGTTTGAGAAGCTGATCCTAATATTCTATTTTCTTCTCTAAGGCTTTGATTTTTTCTTCCAGAGCCTTAAGAGATTCTACCTAACCATTTAGAACTTCTTCTTGCTTAGAAAATTTTTCCTCAAGTTTAATTCTATGATCTCTTTCCCTCTTCCAACTCTGAGCAACTGAATAAAACTTCCCGTTCAGATCTTTCACTTCTTGCATCTGATAATTCTATTCCAGAGTTAGCTTTTCCTCAAAACTATTTGTGAGATCCTTGATCTTCATATCTTCGGTGTCAAATTCATCCTTGACACTTTCTTGTAATTCATCATGAATTCTCATGTCTTATATAGTTTTCTTTTACCAGCTAGTCATTTTCTTGCAAGATCTTCTGTGGGATTCGTAGTTTATGTAAAAGGTTTTGAAATAGGCTTCCAGTTTGATGCACTTATCCATCACCATGGATACTGAATCTGATTTCTGATTTAAGGAATTCTGAAGCATTTGGAATCTGGAGTATATGATTGGAAATAGAGGGATAGTTCCAGAAAGATTTTTTAAAGACTGGACTACAAAATCATGTCCAATAGAGGATGATTCTGAATCATATATTTTTCAGGATGAATATTCTTTTTCTATATCATCATCCTTCCTCTTCGATGAAGCACCAACTTCTTTCTTCTTCACCACTACTTTTCTAGGTGTATCAACAACCACCTATTTTGCCTTATCAACTTTTGGAATTACTTCTTCTTGATTGGTTGATTTGTGTTTACTATCAGATAGTTGCGCAATTTTATCTTTATATACCTGTTCCTTCTCAACTTCTACCTCAGCATCCTCTGGATGAATGAAATCATGGTTGTAGATTTCTTCTTAAGACACTTTTTTGACTTCTTCTCCACTCTTCTCATCTTTCCCTGGGGTAGCAAGTTTTGAAGACTCGGCTTCAGAGGTTCAGAATGATAATTTTTCAGAAGGGATTTCCTTCTCATGAAAATCCTCTACTTTCTTTATCAAATCTTCAGTATCACAATTGCCTTATTCTTCTTCTTCTTCTACTTCTTTTTATTCTACTTATTTTTCTTATACTTATTTTTCTTGGACTTTTTCCAGAGTCACAAGATTTATTTCCAGAGTCACAAAATTATTTCCTATAGTCTCTGGTAATGGTTCTATCAGGAAGGATTCTGGTACCAAAATATTCTCAGATTCTTTCTCAGCAGCCTTCAGAAGTGATTGGACTATCTCTGCCCCAGACAACTTTTTCATCTGGTTCTTTTCTTTTTCTTGCTTCTCAAGCTCTTCAGCTGCCTTTTCCTTCAAATTTTTTTCCTCATCAGGGTCCAAGCTAAACTTAGGCTCCCCTTCTTTATGATTTTTTTTTCTTCCCTCCACTTAGCCACAACCTCATCAGGATAGGCTTTTTGTTTCTTTGGATTTGGTGGTATAGATTGAGTTTCCTTTTCTATTGGTGTTTTTTCCTTATCTTCTACTTCTTTTACCTTCCTCTTCCTTCCACCCTTTTTAGAGGTTTCATCCACCTCCTATTTATTTGAAAGAGCTTCAACTTCCTCTTCAGGAAATTCATATAATTCTTTGGATTATTTGTAAAAATCAACTTTCATCCTTCTCAAGGTGTCATCACTCAGCAACATGACTTTTCAATTTCTTCACTTATATTTGCAAGGAATTTTGATGGATTCTAAACACCGAACATTCATCTTTTATAGAATGGCTGGATACATAATAATCTGAGCCTTCGGATTTCTATTCTTTATGTTCTCAATTGTAACCAAGATATGCTTAATCAATTTTATCTTTCTTAAGTTTACCAAGAAATCCAGAATGTAGATGTCACTCTTCTTTAATGTGTCCTTATCACCTTTTCTCGAAATGATGAATCCTTGAAACCACAATTCTAGAATCATAAAATTTGTAGACAGTTGAAGAATCTTCAGAGTCTTTACCTCGGAAAGACCAAGACAAGACATGGATTTTTCTTTAATAAAACTTTCTTGAACATCAGGAAGCTTATGTGAGAATAACTCTGCATCTCCTTCATAAAGAATACCAACCAATCTTGCATCCTTGGTGAGGGAAAGTGTATATGTCTTCCTGTAACACTTGAAAGAAAACTTGATCCTTCCTTCTTCCTTGAAGAAAGTTATTGTCTCATAGAATTCAATCAACAACTCCGGATACACCGGATCCTGTGATTTTGGTTCCGAAATGCAAAACCTCTCCCACCCATTTAGCTTTATATTCTTAGAGATAATGGAATCATACTTAGTGAAGAAATTAGAATGAACCAACATTTCTCTATAAACCTTCCATTCAGATATTTCCTTTATGGATGACATTTCTTTTTGAGATGAAGCTTCAACAGACATTCAGAGCTGAGGAAACCTTGAAGATTCAGAACGAGCTTATGTAGGAGGGTCAGAGCTCTAGCACACGAAGACTTGAGTTTTGATGTGGGACAACCATCAGGGTTCCTTTATATAGGCATTTGAGGCGATGGTTCAGCTTCCATACTCAATCCAATGGTTGAAAAACCTTCTGATCAGATCTAACGGCTTAAAAAATGATCGAAGAAGAATTTTGATGGATTCCGATCTTTTGAGGTTTTAAATAAAAACATTCAGATTTAAGGAAAATAGAATATGAAAATTTTAAAAATATATGAAAATACCATAAAGTAAAATATGATTACAAAAATTTAAGAAAGGAAACATAACTTTTGGATTTCTAGGAAGATTAGTTTTAATGAGTAAAATTCTTCTTGAAGAACTTTAGATTCCAAAAATTTTGATTACGAAAATTTTCAATACGAAAATCTCCATTACTAAAATTTTAAGTACAAAAATATTCATTATGAAAATTTTAAGTACGACAATATTTATTATGAAAATTTTAAGTACAAAAATCTTTATTATAAAAATTTTGAATACGGAAAAAAAAAATTTGACTGTGAAAAAAAATGTAGACTATGAAAAAATTTTGATTATGAAAAAATTTTAGACTATGAAAAAATTTTAGACTATGAAAAATTTATAAATCTAACAAAAAAATGTACTCCCCCAATGAAAAGGAGTTCCTTACTATAAGGAGATTGGTTTCAACAGGAAGTTAACATGGAATATTACCTTACTGTTATCATTCCTAACTTCTCTTTAATGTATTCAAATCTATCGAAGGGTAAATATTTTGTGAAAATATCATCAAGTTGATCTTGTGTTCCGATAAATTGAATAATGATATCTCCTTTTTGTGTGTGATCTCTAAGAAAGTGATGCATAATATCTATGTGTTTTGCATGAGAGTGATGTGCAGGGTTTTTACTTAAGGAAATGGCACTAGTATTATCACACAAAATTTGTGTTTTGGTAAAACTCATACCATAGTCTATGAGTGTGTGTTTCATCCACAACACTTGAGCACAACAACTTCCAGCTGCTACATATTCAGCTTCAGTAGTGGAAAGTGCTACTGATTGTTGATTTTTTCATGATCAAGAAACTAATGAATCTCCTAAGAAATGACAAGTTACAGATGTACTTTTTGTATTCATTCTACATCCACCAAAGTCAGCATCTGAAAAAAAAATTAAAAAAATCATTTCCAGAAGTGTAAAAGAGTCCTAGATCCATGGTTCCCTTTAAGTAGAGAAAAATCCTTTTCACTACCTTTAAATAAGATTCCTTAGGATTGGATTCATATCTTGCACATAAGCATACTGAAAACATTAAGTCTGGATGACTATATATCAAGTAAAGTAGACATCATATCATACCTCTAAAAGATATTTGATCTACTGGTTTCCCAGCTTCATCAAGATCAAGTGAATTTGAGGTACCAATGGGAGTACTTATACTCTTAGTGTTGTCATATCCATATTTTTTAAGAAGATATTTAATATAATTATGTTGGGATATATATATTCCTTCTAGTTTTTGAGAAATTTGAAAACCAAGGAAAAATGTTAACTCACCCATTATACTCATTTCAAACTCATATTTCATTAGATCCGCAAAGGAATCAGTTAAAGATTGCTAAGTTGAACCAAATATAATGTCATAAACATAAATTTGAACAATAAAAACATTTTTCTTATCATTATTTATAAAAAGGCTTGGATCAGTATTTCCCTTAACATAATTATTTTGAAGAAAAAATCATGTAAGTCTAGCATACCAAGCTCGAGGGGCTTGCTTAAGTCCATAAAAATGATTTGGTAAGTTTGTAAACATGTTTAGGATGTTTTGAATCTTCAAAAATAGGAGGTTGTTCAACAATAACTTCCTCTTGTACAAAACCATTAATTAAGGCACATTTAACATCCATTTGAAAAAGTTTGAAATTGAAGAATGCTACAAAGGCAAGTAGAATATGAATAGATTCAAGTATCGCTACTAGAGCATAGGTTTCTTCATAGTCTATTCCTTCTTGGTGATTATATCCTTTAGCAACCAATCTAGATTTATTTCTTTATATAATTCCATTTTAATCACATTTATTTCTGAAGACCCATTTTACTCCAATAATAGAAGATTCCTTAGGCCTTTTAACCAAGGTCCTGACTTTATTCCTTTTGAATTAATTTAGCTCATCTTGCATAGATTTTATCCAATCATCATCACCTAAAGCTTCATCGGTGCTTTTTTGTTCTAATTGGGAAAGAAATTCTAGGTTTCAACTTCATTTCATAAGGAACTTCTATTCCTTACATGTTGATTTACATCTCCAATGATATTATCACTGAGATGATTCTTTATAAACAACTGATTTGGGTTTTGTAAAACCTATTCATCAATATAGGGTAGGAAGTATTCTGGGGTAAATTCTTTAGAAATACTTTCTTGAACATTTTCCTTATAATAAGGATCTTATAAAAAATATTGATAATCAGTTTTCTAAAATACATCCGAAGATGTAGGTTGAGGTTGTTTAGAAACAAAAGGATCAGTTTCATCAAATTTGACATGTATTCTTTCTTCAACAGTACAAGTATTTTTATTGAAAACTCTATAAGCCTTAGAAGTTGTGGAGTAGCCTAAGAAAATTCTTTCATTATATTTTGGTGTGAATTTGTGTAGATTATATTTAGTACTCATAATGAATACCTTGAAACCAAAAACCTTGAATTAGGAAAGTCTTGGTTTTCTACCATTCCATAACTCATAAGGAGTTTCATTAAGAAAAGGTCTAATAAAAACACGATTTATAGTATAACAAGAAGTACTTATAGATTTAACCCAAGAAAATTTAGCTATAGAATATTCAATCAATATGCTTCTTGTTATCTCTTGAAGAATTCTATTTCTTCTTTCAACAACACCATTTTGTTGAGGTGTTCTGGGTGCTGAGAAGTTATGAGTAATGCCTTTTCTACTAAAAAAAGTTTCAAAATCAGAATTTTGAAATTCTCCTCCATGATCACTATGAATAGTTATAAAAGGAATGTTTTTCACATTTTTAACTTGGGCTCAAAAACTTTTGAAATAAGAAAAAGATTCATATTTATTTGCTAGAAAATAGACCTGTGTAAATCTAGAGTAATCATCAACTAAGACAAATACATAATATTTTCCTCCAATGCTTCCAGTTTGTCTTGGACCAAAAAGATCCATATATACTAACTGTAATGAATTAGTGGTTGAGACTTCACCAACTGATTTAAAACTTGATTTATGTTGCTTTCCATATTGACAAAGATCATAAACTTTTGAAGAATCAAATCTAAGCTCTGGTAGATCATTAACTAGTCTTTTCTTAGAGATTTTTCATAGTTTCTTAAGGTTACAGTATCCTAACCTACTATGCCACAACCAACAATGATCTTCCATTTTACTAAGTCAAGGTATATCTTGGATCCTAAGTTCTTCTAAGTTTAGTGTGTATACATTCTCTTACCTATGGGCAGAAATAATAAACTCTTCCTTGGAATTGTGTACTAAGCACTTTTCATTCCTAAAAATCACACGGTAACCTTCATCACATAATTGACTAATGCTAATGAGGTTTTTCTTAAGACCCTTAAAAAATAAAACATTTGAAATCAATGTTTTTTCAAGAAGAACAATGTTACCCATACAAATAATTTATCCCTTAGAATTATCTATGAAAGTTACTTTTCCTCCTTTCATCTTGATAATATTTTCAAAGAAGGTTTTGTTACCAGTCATATGCCGAGAACATCCACTATCCATGTACCAAGTATTGTTGTTGGTACTTTATTTATTTTCTTGAAAATAAGAGTGTTAGACTTTCGAAACCCGAACTTTCTTGGATCTGGAAACTTCAGAAAGAAAAATATTAGGAATCCACATTTTCTTTGAAAAATAAGGTTTATGAAAACCTAAAGACTGAGATTTTTTTAAGGAACAATTTTTTGCCCAATGCCCACCACACTGACACTTAGTGCAGAATGGAGCACTTTGAGGAACAAAATAATTGTTACTAAAAATTAGTTTTGAACTTGTATAACCAAAACCAGAATTATTCCTTAAAGGTTGAATTTGGGAATACATTTTATCAAAGTTTTCTTTGCCTAAGGTAAAGTTTGAAAAACACTTCCTCAAGGAAAATGTTTCTGAATTCAGTCTAATAACTAAGTTCTTATCCTTAAAAACATTAGTTTTAGCACTGGAGTTAGGCTCGAAAACATTTTTCTTAGAAATTACTTTTTTTAGATCCTTTGAAAGTTTATCCTTCTCAGAATTAACTTCCTCGAGGTTTTTTGAAATAATTTCAAAATCAAGGGTTTTCTTATCAAGATATTTAGAAAGATCTGATATTTACTTATTAAGAATATAAATCCTAGAATTTTCCTTATCAAGCTTTCTCTTGACTTTAGAATTTTCATTCTCAAGGAGCTTAGAAAATCTAAAAACATCTTCATAAGTAGGTAAATTATTATCTTCATCAGAAGAAGATTCTTCATCCTAGGATTCATAGTATTTAATATTACTATAATTAAAATTCAATGATACATTGGTTATGGATTCATCATTGTGTACCTTTTCTATTAAAAAATTATTTTCAATAGGTATTCTGGCTATTAGACCAAGATTCTTCTTTCCAGAAGATTTGTAATATGAGGATTCATCAGATGAGTCTCCACCACTGGAACTCTAAGTGTCATTAGCTTTAAAAACTTTATTATCTTTAGATTTTTAGTACTTCTTTCTATTTCTCTAAGAATTATTTTCCTTTATATCTTTTCTCTTAAGCATAGGAAAACCTGGCCTTATATGTCCAGCTCATTTGCATTCATAACAGGTGACTTCAGAGTCTTTCTTATCCTTTCTTTATTTCTTCTTGTATTTATACTAAAAGTATTTCTTCCCAACTATCTTGTTTATCCTTCAAGTAATATTAGCTAGTTCATTCTCATAATGTTCACTTTCACTTGATTCAGATAAATTAGTGACCTTCTTAGACTTAGATCTTGTAACTCTCTTAGGAGTCCTGGCTTTCATATGATTTGAAGTAGTTGTAAAAGAAACGCTTCCATTTCCATTCTTTTTATTAAAATTGTTAGCATATATCTTCATTCTAGTCTCATGTTGAATAAGAGTTCCAAAAATATCATCAATAGTGATCCGTGAGACTTTCCTATTCTCATATATAGCTGTTCTCTTGGATTCCCACTCATTAGGCATGATGTCTATAATCTTGTCTACAAGTGCCTCATCATCCAAACCTTTTTCACCCATGGAATGTAAGCTATTGACAACAGTCATAAATCTCTGTTGTAACTTACATATAGGTTCTCCATAAGGAAAGAAAAAACCATGGTACTTAGCTCTAAGCATAGCTCTTCTAGTTTCAATAACTTTGCAAGTACAAGAATGTGTAACTTAAAGTTTCTTCCAAATACAATTTTTAGATTCTAAGAAGAAATATGGCTATATATATTCCTGGTCATGGAACACAAAAAATTATTTCATACCTTATAGTTTAGTTGATATTTTGACTTTTCTTTATTATTAAAAGTTATGACTACTTTATTAGGAATCTTGTGATCTCCAGTAAACATAACAAAGTTTTCCACTCCAGTGTTAATAACAAAAGTCCTCATACAATCTCTACAATATTCATAATCATTCCCATCAAAAATAGGTGGTCTAGTAGGATTAAGACTTTCAATTGAACCAACATTCATTCCTACCATCTTAAAGAAAATATTTCCACACAAACTTGTCAGTAATAAAAGTTTGTAAACAAGGATAAAAATATCCTAAGCAAGGAAAATATAAAAAAATGAAAAACTTGAGCAAGAAAACTTATATGTGAATATAAGTATTTTAGAAACCTGCTCTGATACCAATTGTAGGATCAAAATAATGATATAGATGCTCAATATACAAGAGGGGGTGAATTGTATACTTTAAAAAAAATTCATCAGGAACTTTTAAATATGGTAATATTTAACAAAGTTAAACAAGGTAAATTCAAAAAACCTCTTAGTTCTACAAACTTGGTTGATTCCAGAAATGTGGTTCCAGAAAAGAAACTTAAGAAAAGTTTACAAAGATAAAGATTCTACCTTAAAGCGTATAGAATATTACTAATCAGAGTACAAGTATAAGAAAGTATAAGATAGTTATACTTTCCTCAACAACCAAAATGTAGTGGGAAACTTGAAACAATACACGTAACAAGTAGTAAATCTTTTAACCCAAAGAGAAGGGTATCCAACAAACTTGGATAAAGGTCCCTTGATTTATACTTTCAAGAAAGTCTGCCTTACCCACACTAGGGTAAGCCCTCTATATGAATATAAGAGTCTATCTTTCTATCCCTGCAAGCCATCGAACTTCAAGGTAGTTGACACCTCTATCTTCCTATCCCCGGAAGCCCTCGAATGTACTCAGAAACATTCTAAGTCACATGAAGAAATTCTGAACAATATGTTCAGTATGCACAAAGCATGAAAGTCTCTCCCTAGAAATCACTTCAGCAGCATGTAATCTCTAGATTCATAAAATAGTTCATAAAAGTTGTGAGATCTTTCAAATGACCTCAAATTTATAGGCACATCTTCAATGGTCAGCTCCCTCCTCTAACAGTCATATTTTTCCTTGAATTTTGGAGGGACCTGTACAAGTTTCACTCAAAAAACGATTGGTTAGAAATAGAAAGCACAAAAAAATTTTATAACTATAACAAGAGTAAGCAAAAATATGGTTGCTTAACCAAAACCATTTTTCAGAATGTAAGGAAAAATAAAAGTTCAGAGTCTAACCAAAAATAGATTCGGTGTCTATAATACATGGGTATTCGGATTCTGTCTTCAAAATAATTAGGAACCTGAATTCTGTAGAATTCTGGATTCTAAATTTCAAGGAAATTCAGAGTCTGAATTCATAAGAATTCAGATTCTGAATTCATAGAATTCAGAGTCTGAACTCCGAAATTTGGGAGTCTGATTTTAGAGAATTCGGAGTATGAACACAGAATGTTCATAGTCTGAATCCCAAGAATTCGGAGTCTGAACTAAGAAAGCCTAGAGACTAAATTCAAAGAATTCAGAGTCTGAAATCAGAAAGTTTAAAGTCTAAATTCATAGAATTCGGAGTCTAAACATAGAAAGTTTGGAGTCTGAATTCAGAGAATTCGGATTCTTAACTTAGAAAGTTTGGAGTCTGAATTCAGAGAATTCGGAACCTGAATTCAGATCCTAAAAACAAAATGCTCTATATCTAAGTATTCTTAAGATTCCGAGTTTTTAGATACAAAACTGAATTTTTTTAATTAGAAATAAAATGATTTAGATTATAATATGAACAATGAAAACATGGTAAGGATACATTTCCTTGGGAAAGGAAAATTTCTTTATGGATATAAGATATAGGGGAAAATAAATTTTCCTTAAAATAGAGTGTTTTTTATTTTCAAAACATGAAGGAATGGAAAATTCATAAGGAAGACTTATTGACTAAACACCATTAACAAAAAAGGTGAGAGGAAGAAATGATAATTCGCAACCAAAGAGATTACACTTACTAGAAGGAATCCAATTCATCCACTAACACTTCAAACTAAGAAAAGAATATGTTGTAGAATCCAAAATCACTTATAGAGAGCCCCCAAAATTAATAGGGTCATATAAGTTCAATTAGGAGGAGTTTATAAATTAAAATGGGGGTCTTGGGACATTAATTAATAAATTCGGAGTATTTAATTCCAGTCACATGGTTTGGCCATAGAGTTTAACAAAATGTACACCACTTACTAGGATACTTGAGCAAGATGCATAGTTTGGTGGCACAGTTCTTCAAACTGTGCACCAACCATGCACCCCCTCCAAGTCCACTAGAAAGAGTTGCATGGTTTAGCCACACTTTTTGACAAATCATGTGCCAACCATGCAAGTTCCGCTATCCCAAACCACATGGTTTTGAGGTTAGGGGCATGGTTTACACTAATAGTGTGATTAATCATTCACCTTTCTCCAAAACACAAACAGTAGGTACATGATTTCTTGGAATGACCCACACAGTTTGCACTAACTATTCTAGAACCATGCACAGGCCCATAAAACTTGAAAAAAACTCAAAAATCCACCCAAAACAACCTCAGATAAGCCCCAAATATAAGATGACCAAAATAAAGGTCTATAAGTACATCAAATCGAGTAATGGGATATTAAACTTCCACTAAAATTACCTTGTGATCTTCCCCCATCAACCTATCACACTCTATGGTTATGGATAACTAAAATAGGTTTGATCCAGGGGGTCTTGTATCCCTAGTTTTATTCATTTAATTTTGGTCATTATTTTTTTCTACTTCAAGGGAGTTAGTGATGTGGGAGTTCAATGATGGTTGTATATTTTTTGTTTCACGTTACATAAATCCTTATTTTATCCAATATTAAAGTAGTTTTAATATTCCTTCTTCTATTTCACTCACTATATGGATAATTTGAGCACCACAGGTTTTGAATGATGCATATTATACAGTCAGGGGTTGTGTTAGATTGAGAACTTGAGAGAGGTGTATCTTATTCTCACTCCCTAAGGATAGAGTGGTTTGTTAACACACTTTGAGAGGATTTTGACTATTCTCAACACTATCAATTTAAATAGTGGAAGATAGTTAGAGGAGTAGTATATAATCTAATCATTGAAGTGGAATAAAATATAATTTAATTAATGATGACCTTGAATCTAAACTTTACCTTTGGACTAATCATTTATCCTACTAACACTTATTTTATTTTTTATTTATTTTCTTTTCTCTATTTTATTTTATCTTATTGAATTTACTTTATCCAATTCATAAGACAAAAAAACACATTCCTCTATTCTTATTTTTATTTTAATTAAGCTATAAAAAGTCCCAAAAAAAGTGAAAAATTCCATGATGAATGATTAACTGAGTGACCACCTCTAGGGAGCACCTAGGTTGGCCACTATGTTACTCATTTAATATAAAAATTTTGATGAGGACCTTGTAGCAGGCTCAAATCTAGTGAGATTCAAGGGTCACTCCTATCTTGGTAATCATCCCAAGAAGGGAATTGGAAAGGATAGGTCATGAAATCAATGAAAAAATATTTATATATGATTCACAAAAATATAGAATCATTTATTTTTGGAAGGATAAGGAGATTATTATGATCTTTTTATATTTATTTGAAACAATTCCCTTCATTCACTCCATTTATCCCAACAACTTTAAAATAAAATAAATAATGAACTAATAGAAACCAAAATATAGAAACATCAGATTTGTTTAATAATTGAGTTTTTGAATCCTATCAAATTATTCATTGATTTTTTATAATAAAATAGTCACAAATTCCTATATTTGAGAGACAACTTATCATTGATCTCATATCTATGAGTGTGTGTTTGATGGTAATTGTATCATTGATCTCATACCAAGGTCCATGAGAGATACATGTATTATATCTATTATCTCATATACAAATAATTAATTCAAGATTAATTGAACATGAAAATTAAAAAAAATAATTAAATAACAAAAACCATATAAAACCAACAAATAATTACACATACTTTCAATACTTAGATAATTAAACCATGTTGAATCCAAGATTCATATAGTTTGTGCATCATCTGAGAAGGCATCAATATATTGACTAGTACTTGTGGTCCAAATTAAAAATAGAATTGAATATAATATTAAAAAGTGGCTAAGAGATCTATTCTTTGATCACCCAACACATGGGTGGAAACAATAGTGAAATGAGAAAATAAAGTAATGATTATGGTGTGTTGTATAAAATCAATTATGATGTTATCAATATATTTAAGGTAAAAGATCCAAATATAGAAACATAGAAATTAAGAAAATTAAAAAGGTGAATGATTTAATGGAAAGAGAAAATTGAATGTGCTAATATAAAGAGGATAAAACAATGTGAGTAGAATAATATCCAATGTTTTTATTCTTTTATTTTTCAATCACTCAAAACATGAATATGAACAATATTGTAAAATATAATATGTGGAAATAAAATGTATCTTCTGAGTTTTCATCTTCAATTTTTTCCATTCATCTTATTTCATTTTGATGAAATGAACTACATAGGTTGAAGAAAATTTTAAAGTGTGAATAATTAGTTATATGGGATATTTTAAATAATTCATGACAATAATAAATTCCAAAGGTTTTTTTAAAGATAAAAAAATATTTTTTAATTGGTAAGTAAAAAAACAAGACATAATCAAGGTTAATGTATAAAGTACTAATCAAATGAAAGGATTTTTTTATCATGTCAACCGAATATTTGATACTAGCTGATGCAAGATGCAAGGGGTGTAGATGATTAATGGATATGAATAAGTTGGGCCTAAAGAAATTATTTTCATTTATTCCCACATTTAATGTGGATTTAAATAATTGAGTTATTCCTCATTCACATTAAAAGTTGTATGACTTGAGGGGTGACCCGGACTTGATTGTTATTAAAAATAAAAATAAAAATGATATTTTTAAAAAATCATAAACATTAAATGCATAATTTTAATTTCATAGATATCAATTTATACATATATTTCTTACATAATTAAAAAATATATTATTACAAAAACAATACTATGAAAAATGAAAAGGAATACTTCTTTACCAATGAGTTACTAGCATCGGTTTAGGTTGGTCTACTTAAATGCACATCTTTTCTCACCAATCATTATAGTCTTTAAAACGAGGACATTATTTGTTGTTTCAACTTTCCCTATAAGATATACATATTCCAAATGGATTTGGTCCCCATTAATCATCCCTAGCAATGGAGAACTTGATATTCACAACATATAACAAGGGGGTGGAGATACGATTCGAAGATCGGTGAATACAAATAGTCAAGAAACGTTATATCAGAGAGTGATAACATATTTAGATATCATGCCCAAGGGAAAACATGATAACAAATATATAAAAACACATTTATGTTGGGACATGAATTGATATATTTGTGATTTTGAATATGAGAAGAATGTATAAATATAAGAAAAATAATAAAAATTCTACACATACGATAGAGAGAAAACAAACTCATTAATATTTTTTAATTGATTCTTAAATCTTTAATGTTTGAAAAGATACAATGGAAATAACCATTAATAGTTTATCAGTCAAAAAACATAACTCTTTGGTTCTCTTAAATTAAAAATAAAAAAATTATGACCACACTAATTATAAATTTTAAAACATAAATTATATTGTTCCAACACAAAGATTTGGACTTTATGAATGTGAAATGCATTGATTTTAAATATAAGTCTAAACATTGTTGTCCTGGCCTACCATAATTGACTTTATTTTCTCACATAATTAAAAAAAATTAAATATTATTCTAAAAAATATGAAATATTTTAAATTTTGAAGAATAATGAGAATGCTATAAACTTTTTATTTTTATTTAAGAAAATATTTATCATAGAAACAAATTAATTCATCATTTTTAAAATAAAAATATAATGAATTAAGGGAAACCAATATGTCTAAAATAGTATCATGATACTCAAAGTCACAAATTCTCAAACATTATATCAAGGATATCATATACTGATAATTCATTCAAGCTCAGGTGAACATGAAAAAGAAAGGAGTCAGATATCAAATGAAACCAAGTTGGATCCCTTGACTCCAAAATTGTATCCAATAATACAAAAACAACATATAAAAATTGAAAAATAATTTATGGATTTAAATATTACACATTGATATGAGTCCATTAATTTGAAAATAAACATAAAACTTAAATTAATTAATATGATGAATATCATTATAAATTTAAAACTCAATATAAAATACTCATAAAATTAAGTAATCATCCAAAATTTTCATTTAATATAGTGAAGAATTCAATTCTTAAGAAAAAATGGATGCAATATAATTGAATGGGAAATAAAGTGAGTTTTCATTGATAAACATATCATTTTTTTCAAATAAAATTATTTCATTTTACATTTATGTGTCTCTATTCATAAACTATATAGTCCATTCTTAGATATACCACCAAAAATAATTTCATTGCCATTTCCCATTCAATTCAAATTTCTATTGCATCAAAACAAAAAGGAAGAGGTTTAGAAAATCATCAAATATTGAGTGGATATTCCAAGATATTTATTTTCTATATTTTTAGGGCACATATTTTCAACAAAACATGTGAAAGGTATAGGATGGTTTCCTTGATGAAAGAACATCTATAGAATGAAAAACAAAATCCACAGTCATTTCATGAATCACGATCTCTTATACTTACTACAAGTGTTATGGAATGACCAAGAGCTACTTTGATGAGTGATTTGTCTCTTACTTCAAATTAAATAGAGATATATTCTTGGTTTATAAGGTATTATATCATTCCATGAAATATAAATATGTGTTGTGTGATCATATTAGTTGAATATGGTGTTCACATAGGTTTATTCTGCATTGATACATTTGGTATTTTTCTAAGGAGCGATGGGAGGCAATCCAGAGACATGGTGAGAAAATATAGTGTCACGACCCGACCCTACCGGTCTCGATCCACAACTACCCCAATCCCACCTCTATAGTCCAGGGGCTGGCGACAAGCGCCGAAGGCGTAACAATCTCAGGGAGGCCTTTGCCTAAGTACCTATACACACACACAGAGCCCACTCAATACAGAAGTGCAGAGTAAAAAGGAAACCAAAGTACAAACAACTATAACCCAACCTCAGTCATGCATCAACTTCTAAAATAGAACAAGTAATGTGTTGAAAGGTGGACTAACAAGTAAATTGAACAGTAAAGGGAAAAACACGCTTCCAACTAGAAAGGTGCCACAACCCAGCAACAGGTAAATGAAAGTAAACAGCTGGTTAGTCTCACATCTAAAAATCCTACTACGTTCACTAAATGCAGCCCAAGCTCCTGTGTCCTCTATGCTCTTCCGTAGTCTCGATAGACCTGTCTGTCGTCTACAAGGGCACACCAAGTGCGGGCAAAGCCCAAGTAGGGGTGAGTATAAATATAATCAGTAGGATGCCCCAAAAGCTCGAGGGGGCAACAAAGGAGATACTAAAATGGTGAGCAGTAGATAGAACAAGAACAGTGTAAGAGTACAATAGAGAGAGTGCAGCTCAACCCAACAGAATGAAGGAAGTGGACTCGTCCAACCAAGAGGAACTAAACACGGAAAGCACGTGGCATACCCCACGCATCTTCGCCCCTCCTAGAAGGAGAGAAACTAAACCAAAGGAGTGGGAACAAAGTAGGGTGTACATATATATATATATATACTCAATAAGAAACCCAAACGAGTGTGTAAGGAGATATCTATCTCCAAGATCAGCCTAGGAAAAGTCACCAGCAGTTCAAAGGATATCCATCACTGATGCCCAATAGTCCTGTACGACATATTTGTCTCATCGCTGAACCATACAAACAAGGTTCCCACACCAGTAACCATAGAGAAAAGTCACTAACTAGACTCATGGAAAGGGTTGAGTCTGAAAGAATCCATCGGGTAACCCACTAACCAGCCCAGCTGGAGGGTAAACTCTAAGAGGTCGTCGGGTAACCCACTGCCCAGACCCTCTAGAGGGTAAATTCTAAGAGGTTACCCGACTCTAAGAGGTTGTCGGGTAACCCACTACTCAGCCCCACTGGAGGGTAAACTCTAAGAGGTCATCGGGTAACCCACTGCCCAGCCCCGCTGGAGGGTAAACTCTAAGAGGTCATCGGGTAACCCACTGCCCAGCCCCACTGGAGGGTAAACCCTAAATTCAACAGGTAACCCATTTCCTAGCACCGTTGGAGGGTAAACCCTAAGGTCAATGGGTAACCCACTACCCATCCACGATGGAGGGTAAACCCTAAGGTCAATAGGTAACCCACTACCTAGCCCCGCTGGTTGATAAACCATAAGGTCAATGGGTAACCCACTATCGAGTCCCGATGGAGGGTAAAACCTAATACGCCGGTGGGTAACCCACTGCTCAGCCTCGCTGGAGGGTAAACCCTGAACTGGTCCAATAACACTACACTACCTAAACCATCTCTGGGTGTCACTAACATCGCTACTGTGTGTTGGTTCGGAGTGTGTCAAAGGAACCTCCGACCAACGCCCTTTCATGTTTCCACATTTAATGAGATCTTTAAAGAGTCTCCACACACTCAAACAGATTACACCATTTTAATCCTTGCCGAAAAAAACGCGAGATAGTCTATTTACTTACTGGAAACAGACTCCTAACGAAAAAGTTATTCAACGCTGCTTTATGCCCATACGACATCTCGTGGGGCCCACACATGGGTCCCAAAAGAGGTCGGGCGAATTGCGCCATCGTGATGCTCTCGGAAAACACGCTGAATTGACTATTCATACGCCCCAAACAGACGCCTGATGAAAAAGTCGTAATACGCTGCACACAGCTTAAAAGACGGCCCGTGGGGCCCACGCCTGAACTCCGGCTTCAATGCCTAAACCCACTTAGGTTAACTTTGTCTCAATGCCAGGGTCACAATGCCACTGATGGGGCCAAAAATGGACTCCAGATGCAGAAGCTGCAACTCCCCGTGTTATGAAAACGGGGCCCTGTGGGACCCACACCTCGACCCTGAAACACATCACGCGGATCATACCATTGTGTTCCTTGCAGATAACTACGAGGCATAGGATATTCATTTTCCCTGAATGGACTTATGAAACATATGTCGTAAAAACGCAGCATACGTCCGAAATCCACCTCGTGGGTCCCACACCTCGGGCCCGTATTTGGTGGGCGGATTGCACCGTCGCAATCCCCTCAGATGAACACTTATAAACGAGTACTCAAACACCCCAAACGGATGTCGGGTGAAAAGTGGTGTTTCACCGTAAAACGTGTGAACTCAGACCTATAGGTCATGCACCTTGTCTCCAACTCGAATGCTTTAGAAAGCCTCTCAAAAGGTCCGCACAAGGACTGGGGTCACGCTTCCGCTGACGGTGCATCAATCAGACATCCCAAACAAGAGTTAGGTCCAACGCAAGATTAATTAATTAATTAATTAATTAATTAATCGCATCATGTGTTTCGTACCACCGAGAAATAGAACCAAAACCTCAAAGGTTCCGAACCAACTTTGGAAGGACCGCCTCAACTTCAGGGCCACAGGGCCTCTGACGGCGCGTCAAACAGACATCCAGCTCGCGAATACGTTCGTTGTGAGCTTTAATAATAATTTAATACTATTAAATTAAAGCATTTCGGGTCACCCGTCTTCGGGCACAGAACCCAAAAACCACGAAACCTAATTCAAAAATCATTTCTTGCTGACACAAACCCATAGCCGCTAACGGCGCATCAAACGGATGCGCCGTTTAAGAGATATGCCCCCTTGAACAAAAGGGTCCCAAAATGGGCCGGTCCAGACTAGCCATCCCGGTCCAAACCACCAGCCCGCGGCCCAGCTGCGGGTCCGGTCCAGCTCGTCGCGGCCCTCTAGCCGCGGCCCGTCCAAAACCACTGGACCCCTCGGGTCCGACTCCTTCCAACATACCGGCCAGTTCGCCGGTCTTTGTTCCGCGCCGCATAGCAGGACCCGCCGAACGCGGGTCCTTGTCCACGGCACACCCTGAGGCGCTGACCTTGGGGTCCTTTTCCAACCATGATGGGACAACGCCAGCGCCCTCGCCTTCTACAGCACACTGTCGTGCAACCTCCAGCCTACACTGCGTCGCCTCGGTGCTTCCAACTCAGTGCACACCGCGTTGACCCCAACGCCCTGCAGCACCTACGTGTCGGCCCGACGTTGTCCGCCCCTGCTCGGCTCCTCCGCAGGACGCCGCCACACCGCACCGGCCTCCTACCTTTAGCCGCGTCGTACACTCGCCAGAGATCTTCGAATCCTCCAGCTCACTTCACCGGACTCCCATTGTCTATGCTAGCCGCCCGCACATGCCGCCCTGGACCACCGTCGGTCGCCGCCGGCGAATCTACTCTGATGGTCCCTTCCACGGACCACCGTGATTCCACCGCACACCCGAAAATTATTCTGAGCCCATAATTGTGATCCCTACGATGAGACCATCTAAGCGCATGCCTCTGATCGGCAATCTGTTTAAGATTTGATGTGCTTAATTGTAAGTGCCCAAAACCCGAAGAACAGTTGAAGATCACAATAAACAAAACTTGATTTTTCAGCATGGGTTGATAGTCGTGTTCATACAGCCATCAATGATGTAACCAAAACAAAGAAACAAGGGGAAATGAGGGATTTTAAAATTAAAACTTGAATCAGAACTCAAAAATAGAATAAATCCTAATTCGATCCGCCCATTTGTCATTTGTGACGGGTCCACGACGCTCTTGCTTTGATCTGCCAAAGTTCCGCCGGAAATCTCTCCTCGATCCGATGAAGAACGGCGAAGAAAGGATGGATAGATAATGAGAGAGGGAACTTGGGTGTTAGATAGAGAGAGTGAATTAGAGTTTTTCCTTAACCCTAAATAATTAAATTCTATTTATAGGGATCCCACTCAGCGCAGAATCTAAATTCACCATGACCTCTCATTTTATATCAAGCCTAGGAAAAATGCCCCATTTTGAACTCAACGGAAGTCTCAGATTTCCATTCCAAGACTTCATTCAAATGTTATTTGAAAAGAACGCCAATGATAAAAAAATCACTAAGTCATTATTTTAAAATGACAATTTTTTTCCTGGGTGACATCTCTCATAGCAGGCCCTCACCCGCAACTTTTACACCCCGGCTAGGGTAAACAGCAAGCACTGGACGCAACCATGCCCTCATATTTCCAATCTGAGCTACCATTTAGGAGAAAACACAACCCCTACATGTGCATAGTATAAAAACAATTAATATTTTTATAAAATTTATTCCAGGCACATCGGGCCTCAAAATCGCACGTCGTCTTAGCCCCTAGCTTTGGAAATATATGTAGAAATATTCCAAAGTCTTACAGAGAAAAAACCAGGTCTCTACATATAGCCTAGTTAGAAATTAAAACACACCAAATTAAATATTAAGAAATTGAGCAAAAAAGAATCACCTAAATATAATTTAAGTGCTTTGATAAACTAGATATTTAAGGAGTTTTTATTGTTTCTTGGGATTTTAGAAGCCGGGTTTCATCTGCAACCTTGTAGAAGGCCACTGGGTTGCTACACATCAGGTTATAATATGGAATTATAGTCTATAAAATGTATTGTGGGCTTCCAAAGGCATAGAGACTCAATATCAACCTTCTTCCTCACTTAATGAAACCTCATTTCAAGAGATCCAAATATGAAATTATAGTCTAGAATTTTAATTTTGTAAACGGAATATCCTAGTAAGACTAGTAAAGATAAACCAAAACAACATGAAAATGTGTAAAAGAATAGAGGTATTTACATCAACTATTTCATATCAAGTGAAAAATGTTCATTTTTTCTTGAAGGATGTTAATGGCCAGAATTTGAAAGAAGCATTTCCACCACTGTGCATGGGAATGATTCCCACGATAAAAGACATTTACATTTAATAAATTCATACTGTAGACATGACGAATTGGATTTTTTGGACTCACATATCGACTCATGCATGATGTATAAACAATAAAATAATTATGATGACATGAACTTGAGGATATAGTATAAATAATAAGGAAACAACTTGAAGTTACTAATCATGGAACTGGTAAGCACTATAGATCTTGACTATAAGAATTTGGCTTTTATTTTCAAGGAAATTATAGTGGATAAGTCATAATATTCTTTAAATTAATGTACATGTTTTCCTTTGATGACCAACCCTCCGCTTTCATCCCATCTTCCTCTTACTAGATAAATCTTTCAGATGTGGGGTTGCCAAGAAGGTTTTTGCAAAATCCTTGTTAAAGGAAGGAAATAGTAGCTAGTAGAGCCTCAATATGATATGATTCCAAAGAATCCCCTTTAGAACATGTTTCTAAAACAAAAAAATCTCCCCAATAATAATCTCTTAACTACACAATTCAAACTTCATCACTGATGATAACAAATGAAAAATTAAAGATCTTTATTCTCATTGCCTAGTTTCAATAGCAGGAGGAATGACCAAGGAACCCATAAATGGTGGAATCATATAGGCAAGGGAATATGGTATATTAATGAATGAAATTTTTATTTCAATTGAGTGGGTGGAAAAAATGCAAAACTAAACCACCGTAATTCCATAATTAACTCCAACCAAGATAAAACTGGATCCAATTAATATAAACAACTGAAAAATAAAATAAATTTACCAATATATTTTTAAAAAAACAATAGAATGAAACCTTGAAATTTCATAAGATGATAATGGGGTTCAGAGATGAAAAAATGTGGAAAAGAGGATAAATGGGGAAAAAATTGGACCATTTCTCAATTTGTGTGTGTCATCTTTGTTCAATTACCATGCTAATATTCTTTGTATCATTCTTATTTATGAACTCAGTCACCAATTACTGGGTTTGATGAAAAAATGTAGGCTGCCCAAACTCTATCTAATGATTATATTTTATTATTGTTATACATAAATTATATATGGATCCTGATAAATAAGATCCATGATTTAAAAACAACATATGCATCCTAATAAATAAGATCCTGATTTTAAAACTACATATATGATGAAAAATATTTCAATAGAAAATGTAAAACAAATTGTGATGATGTCTATTAATACAAAATTATATATGCATTCTAAGGGGTATAATGTGAAATTATCAATTACAAAACAAACTTCTCCATTGATTTTGGGATGTAGATATTTAATTTAGGTGAGAATTTTACATTAATCTATCATGGTTAAAATTGAGGGCATATTTTAATAATTGTATATATATATATAAGTGTTATATGATCTGAGATATGGATTGATAGAAATCTATGAGATAAATTGTTTCAATTTCAACTTCTCTCTAGGTTTTAGAGGCCTTAATGTATGATTTGCGATGAATGAACCTCATTTCTTGAATCCTCAAGCCGAAATTAACCTAATATTAAATTTGGATATGATCAGTGTTTATTAACATTGAATAGTGATGGAGACATGTCGGTCAATGGCAGGTGTAGGTGGTGTATGCATAAGATTAATGATATGGCTTCATCCTCTATTACATTTTTTCTTCATGAAAATACAAAGGTTTTCTTACAATATAATACTATATAATATATAAATTATAATATTATTATTGGTGGCGGTGGTGTTATGATCACATAATACATTATTTGTCCCCTAAATAGGGGTAGACTTTGATGTTACCATTTTTTGGGAAATGTCAAAAAAATACAAAATGCCTAGACAAATGGCCTCTTGAGAGAGAAGGGAGTCTCCCATGACAATTCCATACTTTTATTTTTTTGGTGATCCTTCTTTTTAACTGGGTTGAGGGGGGTCTCTTATATATATATAATATAAAAAATATAATATTATGATAAATTATATATTAATGTGTGTGTTACATGATGTTTTTTTAGGGTAATTGTTTGGTTGAAATATGATAATGAAAAAATGATCAAAAGGGGATGAATTGATGAATTTAGAAAATTTTAATGGTATATCATGGTTAAAAATTAATATATAGTGAAAATAAATTACAGATGTTCACAATAAATTTTTATAGCATTTGAGATCAAATTGAACCTGTATTTACTCTTCACTTCTCTTAAATGTCGATAGAGACAACACCCAATAAAATGTAATCCTTGACTTTTGATTGAGATTAACTACTATTTAAAATTGAATTTTTAATCCCTAATGGATCAACACACAACTTTCCATTTCAACCCTTAGAGGGAAAAATCAACTAGATTCTTTTTGAAGTGTAGGAAGAACCATCCATGCCTTTATTCGGATCAAGCCACAACCAAAATCCCCTATCCTTTTTTCAGGTCCCTCCATAGTGAGAGGTACCATCCTTTTAAACTCGACTCTTATGCATGTATTTCTTGATACTAATGTATTGAATTATTTTATTTCATATAATGTGGTCAAAAATTGGGATTACACATGGAAATGATGTCTCTCATCATGAGTATCAAGACACCGCTTGAAAAACAGGAGTGTAGAGGATTCAAGTGCCCAACAAGTTTCATTGGCACTAATATAGAATAGTTTCTTTGGGAGTTTATAGTCATACAGATGGATTTTTTATCTAATATTTAGAATGGATTTTATATTGGAATTTAAATCCCATATTGACCAATACACTCAACAAGTGACGTTCACATCCTCAAATAGATCTCTTCATGTATTCAAGGGGGTTGATATATAAATACAGGAATAGAAGGAAATTTAATCTTAGTGGATGGAACCATCTCAGGTAGAAGTAATGACCTTGGGTATTACTGATAAAACTAGAAATATTACTCTTCCTACCATAGTGGATCAATACCAAGATGTCATTCTGAATGATTTCTCTAGGTTACCACCTGTTCAGGAAATCAAATTTTTTATCGATCTACTCTTGGGAGAAAACCATGTTTCTCTCCCTTATTATACAATGTATCTGACAAATTTCTGAGGATTGAAGGTCTAGATATAGGATTTTTGGAGTAAATGATTCATTATACCTATCACATCACATTAGACCATACCAATTTTATTCATAATGAAAGTTGATGTTTCTCTCCATTTATATATTGATTATCATAAACTGATTCAAGTTATGATCAAAAATTTATATCCACTTCCTAGAATCAATGATATAATTGATCAATTATAGGTATCCAAGTGGTTCTTTAAGATTGATTTACTATCAGTATATCCTCATATTAGTGTTAGAAGAGAATATATTCTGAATACATCATTTTGAAGTTGATATTTCAATTATGAATATGTTTTCATGCCATTTGGTCTAACGAGTCCACTTGAAGTATTCATGGAATTGATTAATTGTATCTTCCATAGATACCTTCATTATTTTTTGTGGTATTTTTTTATGGTATTTTGGTTTATTCTCCAAGCATGAATGATCACAAGGGTCACTTGGAAATTTTATTGAACACATTCTGTGATTATCAAATATATGTGAAGGTATGAATTATGGATACAAGAAGTTTGTTTCCTTGGGAATATCATTTCCCAAGAGGGAATATCAGTTTATCTTATAGATATTGAAGCATCCATCTCTTGAAAGCCACCTAATAATGTTTTCAAGATATGAAGTTTTCTAGAATTGGCAGGATATTATTGATTATTTGTCCAGGATTTCTCAAGACGTGCTTCACCCATGATTTCTCTAGTGAGGGAGATTGTTACGTTCACATGGAATGATGACTGTTAGAAATGATTTCTAGGTCTTAATATCATCTCACCTCAACACCCATATTAATCTTTCTAGAACTAGGTTAAGGATATATGGTATATTTTTATGTGTTTAGATCTAGTCTCAGTTGTGTTCTCATATAGGGAGTTCATGTTGTTGTTGGAGTTGGTGCCCTAGAACCAACTTCTATATACTTTATGATAACTCGTATTCATGGTTTTGAATATTAATAAACTACTTATCACATAATGATTGTTCTTATGCATGGAGTTTTATATGATAATTCCCCAAGAGTATTTGTCACACTAAAATGTCATAGAATTTCCCTACTATAATGAGAACTCGGAAGTTCTACGACACTATTCTTAAATATATGTTCTGTATCTGAATGATATCATTTGATGGACACAAATGATATTGTCTATCAGGGTTGGAGACTCATAGGAATTTGAGTAACCTTCTCATGGTGTACTCCCATGGTAATATCTAGTAGGATATTATGATAATGAGACCCAACAGTAGGAAATCCACATTTATATGTGTCATTGGATGTTCTTATATATGGACAGGTGTATTGGTCCTTAGACTTTAATATTATTATTAATGAGTATTATGAGTGACGTACATTAATGTATTACATGACAACTGATATTCACGACGAGGTAAGATATGTTGGGTACGCCATGAGTAATACTTTACTAATGAATAGTGTGAGAAAGGATTTATCCCTTATATCATTTAACAAAATTTAATATCTTGGAACCTTTTATGAAAATGATATATCCTAAATAAATCCATGACTGTGGTGTTTTATAGGAAACTCCTATTTCTAGAAAGTCAAATAAAGAGACATTGAGCACATAGTTTGATGGAACTAGCATGCAACGTGCTCTATTTGAGATATTGTGATAAAGGGATTAAATTACACAATAAGAATCCATATAAGGTGAAATGTCATTGAGACATTAACTTCTTTCTCTATGGGTTCCTTAGTGTGTTTCTAGATGCTAACCTTGGACATTAAGTTTCTTAACCTAATGTCACTAAAAAAGAGGCCTAGAGGGTCACACACTAAGTGTATCCAGAATCTTAGTAAATTAATATATTATTATTTATTATTTATCAAGTTTAATAAATATTTTTCTTGATCATGGTTTAATAATTATTCATTTATGTCTGATCTCATATATTCATTCATAAGTTATTCAAGAGAATATAATGTGAGTGGAATATTTAATAAATATTTATTTTCTATTTGGTGAATATAATATTTATTTATTTATTAGAAAATAATGCACTGATGTTTATTTTATAAATAAATAGACATTATTCAAGGCCTGATAAATATTGTAGAGGAATGACGGATTGAGTTTAATGGTCTGGTGAGAAATAATAAATATTGAATATTATTTAATAAAATAATATTAAATTTTAATTTACATGTTAATCACATGTCAATAAATGATAATAATATTATTATTATTTGAAATGGGGTTTTTCTAGGATTAAATAAATAATTAAAGGTAGTTATGAAATTATTTTATTTTAACCCTAGAAATATAAATACCAAATTATGTTATTTTATCAATTGAGCCAATTCATTTTGTCTTGGTTATGCACAACGAATTTGGAGAATCCTTCCAAGCCTAGAGAGATTACTTCTTCAAGAATTCACCCAAGAAAAGATAGAAATCCTCCTTCATTGGATCAAAGATAATTCTTTGGAAGTGGTTCTCGAAGAAATCAAAGGTGGATAAAGAAAGCTCAAGGATATTTCATGCTAGCACCTGAAGATTCTTTTGGTGATGTCTAGAGATTTTTGGAACACATTTGGATCACCACTAGAGGAAATCTACACTTGGTTTCTACAATACAATGATGGTGTATCACAGATCTATCACCGGATTCATCAACGAATAAAGAATTCCAATAAAGGTAATTTTTATTTAATTAAATTAATTATAAATAATATGTGATGATCCTCTCTCTTATTCAAGCAAGATTACCCCCTTTTTGATATTTTTGATCCATTTCATAAATCATGATGTTTATTGTCATGTAGATCTCGTATTGGTTGTCAATCATGACAAAAAGAAATGTTGGTCACTGCCCATCACATGCTTCCACTACACCTGGAACCTATAGTTGTGACCTATGATTTCTATAAATTAAGAATGCATGAGAATAATTATCTGAAACATGACCCTAAATTATCTATATTGTTTCATGCCTTTATGTACTAGAATCTCTATATCTTTGGAGAGAGGTTCATAGTCTTTATTAATTTCATGAGTTTGAAATATATCGTCTCTCAGTGATACTTAAACTTGAGGAAATGAAGATGCATGGAATATCTCTAAATGTTTGACTTCAACTCAGTTTATATACCCAAGAAAGGGAATTCTGTAGTAGATAGTTTGTGTTAGAACTCGTATAATGAATTTTTTATGGAAGCTCATGACTAGTGAAAAATGATGAGTGTCACCACTGACATGCACATGGATTGTGCAGAGAAAAATGAGAGTGTTTTTTCTTCCAAGTTAATCTTATTTCATTCTTGTGGATTTTATAAAAGAATCTCAGATATCATATCATAATTTTACCACCATTAAGTCAAAACTAAATGGCACAGAGACTTATGATAGTTATACATAGGGTGTAAAATATTTTTTATGTTTACACAATCAAATTGTTGTCCCTTAGTCTTTCTAGGGAAAACATCTTTTGGAATATCACTATTCAAAATGGGTTATTCATATGGGTATATAGAAAATTTACAAGGTGATGAAAACTCATTTATGGTAGTCAAGTATGAAATCCAAGATTGAATATTTCATTATGAAGTGTCTAACCTATTAGTAGGTAAAGGATGAGCATCAACAACTAGATTGTATGCTACAGTCTATGGCTATCATTTTATGGAAGTATGAGAATATTTCCATGGACTTTGTCATTAGTCAACCAAGGAAGCTTCAGAAGCATGATGTTATTTCGATGATTGTGGGTCAAATTACTAAGTCTTCGCACATCCTTCTAATTAGATATTCCAACATGGTATAGGATTTTAAAAAGTTATATATTTGAGAAGTGGTCAAGTTACATAGAGTTCTATCCCTATGGTTATAGCCCAAATTTCTTATAGTGTTTTCTGGATGAAAAAATTACATCTTTTAATTCATTAATCACATCAATTTTAGACAAATATTTAGGTGGCTTCTTGGTCTCAGTGGTATTGTCAAAACTTTGGTGGTTTTTAATGTATAGATGATCCATTGGAAAGAATCATTGATGTCCTATGAAACTGAATCTACAATGATATATAATCCATATAGATCATGTATTCTTCATATAAATAGGATATTATAGTTTACCCTCCATGTTCTAACCAGGCATCATTTCATAAGTAGGAAAATAATTTATTGTCCACATAAGTGCAACACACATATGAAATATATCTTTCAAAGAATCTTTATATGTGTATACACCTATAGTCCAAAGTTTCTTCCATTATTTTATTAAAGGTTACAGTTACATATTTATATCATTTTCAGGATTATAAGGTCTATATATGACTATACTCAAGAAAGTAAATGGTTTTTTATACACATACATGGAGGAAAACTTTCACATGATAGACCAAACCTAGCATTCCACACCTCAGGTGAAAAATCAAGATATTATGCATCAAATGTTTTCCATGATAATACATATGTAGGATGTACTAGATTATCATTATCCTTAATTCTCCCAACCTCATTACATCAAATATTTTGTTGAGATTTAATCAAACGTGAAAATATTTGGGAGTCCAGGAATCAATGGAAATTGTAACATTTCCTTCTATGGAATAAGAGATGGTGTTCCATCTCCATTTGGATTTAATTGATATTACCACATTTTTCACAATCATTTAGGTTCACATTTTCCTTTGAAAATAAGCTACAATATTATAGGAAATCATGAATTTTACTAGTTGAAAATACAAGTTGACATATTAACATCCAAGGCATATAATGATTTGATGGAATATCTATATCATCAGTGAGTATGTCATAAATTTAAGAAGATAATTGATCCCATTATTAAAAATTATATACATGGTTTTCCCAGGATACAATCACATTAAAAATTCCATCTTTTTCATTTTACCACATTGAAAATATATAGGAGTCATTGCATCATCCATAAATTGTTTTACACTCTCAACAAAATCATTATAATTAGTTGAATCGTGTGTACTCATACTATTATCTCCTTTAGTTGGAATTATTTCTTTCACATGATGATAAATAAATCACAACTCATCAAATATAAAATTCTTCATTCCATTCCTTTTATTTCGATCATGAACATTCTGGGATTTCTTTTTCTCTTTATTGTGATACCATAGATAATAGTTTGTCTAAAACCTAACTTTTTTTATTTGGTAGATAATTTTTTCTTGAGTCGACCAAGGCATTTTGACATAATTATAACAATCCAAACAAATAATTCCTCAATCTAAAGCATTTTTAAATGAAAAATCTAAAAAATAGAGCTTATTTTGAAACTCTGTGGAGATTTGGTTAGTATCGTACATCCAAAATCTTCCCATTCTATTAAAAAATATTTTTATTAAAATCAACATAGTATACTATAATTAGAAAATTTATGAAAATCATGAATATTTTGAATGCATATTAGGATATAAAAATAAGTCAACAACTAAATACAAATGTTTTATCATGGTATTTTTTTTAAAAATAACATGGTTACAAACAATATGAAACATCCCATACTTGATAAATATGCTTTTATTAGGGAAAAAATTTATAATACCAGAATGAAATAATTAAATATGAGATGTCTATGAAACATATCCAATAAAATAATCCAAATCCCAATTTTAATATGAAATTCATCAATGCATACTAGTAGATAACCAAAAAAAGAATAAGAGAGGTAATATGATATAATCTATGCATACTGTTAGTAATTAAAAAAAATTATAAGACATATAATATGAAACAACTAATAGATACTATTAGTACACCAATCAAAGAACAAGTCTGGGATAATGTAACAAGAAAGAAATTCAACTTTAAAAAACATATGTTCCTCATCCAAATTAGTTTTCAATGTTTTAAAACATGGTTTAGGAATATATATATTTAGGAAAATAGATATTATCCAAGGGGAAATGGTTTTTATATATTGAACAATTTTAACATATTAATTATTTCATTTATACAAATTACAGTTACCTCTTAAGACATACCAAAGGACCCCAAGTATATGTTTGAATAGAGAAATGTGATTAAATTATTACAAAATAATAAAAACACCAACAGGATATATTTTCAACAAATAATTGATTATTAAATTGAAATTTAGTTCAAGAACTAAACCATACCTAAACACTTTACTAAAGAGACTGCATCAAGTGCTTTTTTAATAATTTTTGGTTTCAAAAAAATCCCACATGATAAATTTCCAAAACAAATACAACTATTGTTTATAAAATTAAATTTTGGTTCAAAAATAAGTTTTATACTCAACGCCTATTCAAAGTAAATAAAACTTATATAAATATAGTTAATGTTTATATTAATAATATAATTCATTCTTACATAATGTATTAATAATGGAATACCATAAATGAAAAATCTTAACTTCCATTCCTAACCTATAACCAAAATATAAAAACATGTTTCATACTTTATCCAAGTAAAAAAGTGGCATAACCATAATAAAAATAAATAAATTCCCCTATTTATATAACATAACCACTTAGAAATTTCTCTAATAATACTAAGCATGACATAATTCAATATCACATGTCTATAGAACATGTCCAATAAGATAATACAAATACCAATTCTTATATGAAAGTCATCAAAGAGTACTAGTCTCTAGACAAAAAAAGCATTAGAGATGGAATATTATATAATAAATGTATACTAGTAGTGACCCAAACAAAGTATATATAACACCTTGGGTTTTTGAGCGAGTCAAAATTTCCCCAACCTGTTTGAATTTTTCAGTTTGGTGGTTGGACCAACCTTTTTCTTGATCTTAAAAACTTAATTCTAAGAGTTCATTTAACCCAATGCATTATTTTTAGTTGAGTTTTATGTATTTTTATGCTCCTCGAGGTTTCAAGTGGATTTTGGGTGTATCGAAGGCTGAAAACCCATCTTTTGGAGTGTGATATCAAAGGTGCACTGTTTGAAAAAACCAAGTGGCCTCCCAGGAGAAACCATGTGGCTCTCCTTCTTCACTAGACACAATTTGAAACACTATACAGGAGGGGGTGCATGGTCATTTGGAACCTAAATTTTAATAGATAGTTCATGAATAGTTTGGAAAATTTTGCACCTAGCTCGTGGGAGGTGTGGTGCCTAGACAGTGGGTGCTGCACGGTTGGGGTATGGTTAGCCAAAATGGGTGAGTAATTTAAAGAGGGGAAATTACCTTTTTCCCCTCCTCCCATATTTCTTATTTTCTTCCATTTTCTCCTCCTCTTCACTACGTGCATCATAAATCTCCTCCCTTTTTCTTACTCCCCTAGGATTTTATCCAAATCCTCTATTTGAGCACCATTTTGAACATCATCAGTCTCTTTGGAATTGCATTGATAATTCCTTTGATCTTCTAGCTTCTTCTTATATTTTCTCTCATCATATGGTTCACTAAATCTGTGTGATCTGTTTTACCCTATTTTTAGAGTGTTCATCTAAAATACCTATTTCTTCCAAACTGGCTCTAGTTAGAGGCTTATATTAGATGAACGAACGTATTCCAGTACAAGGTAGGTGGTTCCTAGTTTTCACTTTGATTTTTCTTATCTTTAGGGGGTGCACTATATATGTTCCATGTGGGTTGACCAAGCCAAACCTTAAAAAATTAAATTCTTTTTTTAATTTAATGAATTCAGGTCATGGGATTTTGTTGTGTATTCCCTAGACCTTTTACACATGGTCAAGCTGGGTAAGGGTCTTGGACCAGCTTAGATAGTTTTGGTTGGGTGTATGAATTAAATTAAATTAAATTGATTATATTGATTTTCTTGGTTCTATGGGGATGTGACAAGAATATCCCAAGTATTGAGGTGGTTATGACCACCTAGGATAAGGTGATCCGTTCATCATATTGGTCTTGTCCCAGATACTTTAGGTGATGTTGATCACCAGGTTGGTTGACACAGTCATCATATTGAGGAAACAAGGTTGTCAGGCTGTGTGTATAGTTTGTGTGATATGGGATGTTGTTGACTGTTAGGTTGAGTGATATGGTATCAGGGGAACAATGTATCGGGATGATGGGGCTTAGGTTAAAAAAATTTGATTTCCGCTCAATGTGTTGGCTAACACCATATCGGACTCATGTGCACATAGATATGACTCGGATAATGAGGTGGTGTTGACCACTCATGTGGGTAGAGTCCTCTATTAGTTTTAGATTAGGATGGTGTTGGCCATCAGAGAGATTTGAGGTTCTTGTTGTAGATATCCATGAAGATGGTGATGAGATTTCAGTTGACATTGATGAAACTATCAGTTGGTGGTTTAGGCTCACTATATTATTGAGGCCATTGGTCCAATATTATTTGGGTGGACAGATATCGTCATTCCTCAAGATGTTGATTGTTGAACTGATGGTATTAATTATTTGTAGGATAGACATCAATGTTCCTCGGATATTAGGCTTTGTGATAAGGAGGATTTATGATCTGAGGTTTTAGGGATAAGGTACTTTTTTGGGCTTGCCTTTGAGGCACAAGTTATTTAATTATAACATGGGAGGTGTCAGTTTGCATGAGGTGTTGGTGATACTTTTATAGGAGGTGCCTGAGGGATCTCCAACTTACTACTCATCAAGGGATGCCTTGGGATTTATGTTTAGGATCCACTCCACTAGATTTATATATATGTAGACATGTCATTTTATATCCTACATATAATTAGGGGCATGTGGGATACCAGTGATGATGGAAACATGTGATTGATTCCTTAGGGCTATTGGGAACAAGGGAATCAGGTTATTTATATAATACACATGTGTTATTTATATTTATTTAGAACACCTACATTATCATGTATGTAAGACAGATACATATTGGTGGTGGACTATTGAGATTTATTATCACACCCTACACAGGCCCTTTGTTATGCATGTAGAATTATTTATTTTGCAATCAACTAAGGGACTGAGCTTGATTGATCGACCTTAGTGATTATGTTGTACTGCCTAGCATGGGATGGATTTCAAGGGACCTTATAGGTTCTTTAATCAGATTGAGTTTCCTTTTTATGTTTTTTTTATTCTAACATTATTATTATGTGTGTGTGTGTGTAATGACTTCGGTCATGGGATACCCCCCTTGATTACTGTTTTGTATTACTTCACTTGTATGCATGATTCTACAAATAGTAGGATTGGAATTATTTTTCATTGCTACTACTGTATTTATTCTTCTGTAATTTATTGGTATTACTTATGATATGTATGGTCTTCATTTTGTTTTTGTATATACATAGACTATTGTTCTTATCACAATATGAGGTTATATTCTCCCCACTATGACCTCTTTACACCCTCAATGCTAGTCGGAAACCTTTGGCATATGGGGAGGTGCGCCTAAGGCATATTGGTACTCTTTCCCAGTGTATTATTTAAAGTGGCATATGGTATGGGGTGATACAAATGGTATCAAAGGTGTTTCTTTTACTATATTCGGGTCTTAATATTTGGGATATGGTAGACTGGAGACTAGAATTTAGTCGTAACTGGGTTTGGTGCTTGTGTTTGGGTGTCTGCAGCCCCATGCACAAGGGACAAACCAAGTTGTCAGGGGTGGGAAATTGATGTTCTTCTATGTGATTTTACTATTGATATAATTTACACCTTGAGTGGTGAACTTGGGTTTTATTATTATCTTTTATGATATGTGATCCTTGGTTGAGTATGGAAAGTGAGGAGATAAGGACCTTTGTCCAAGTATGGAACAGGATGGTTATTTATGCTTTCTTTATAGGCATATAGGATGATTGATATGTGTGTGTATGTGCCTGTCATTAATTGCTTTTAATTTTTATTGGGAACCTGTATTGTTCTATGAGGGGTTGGGTTGTTTAAATTGTCAACAAAGGAATCTAAACAGTGTTTTCCTACTTAGCCTCTCTTTGGTGGAATTCTACTTAGCCATCCCATGCATGTGGTTTCAATGAAATATATCTATGATTCTATGTGTTTTGTTATGTATATGGGCCTGACCATGATGTGGGTAATAAGAGATGACGATAGGGGGTTAGTTGTTTAAATTGTCAACAAGGGAATCTAAATATTGTTTTCTTTCTTAGCCACTCTTTGGTTGAATTGTAATCTACTACCTCAAATAATATGTGATGTCTGACCCTGTTATGGGAAAGTGAGGGGTCATGAGGTTAGACTGTATTTTATTCCTAACACCGATGTGGGTAAGCACACTACAAAAAAATGGGACATTCACAGTGGTTTTTTGTGGTTCATAGACAGTTTAAACTGCTGCCTAATAATTTCACGGTGGTTTCTAAAACCGTTGTGTATTGCATGATTGTTAGTAAT
The DNA here is from genome assembly GCA_963277665.1 of Viscum album. NCBI lineage: Eukaryota > Viridiplantae > Streptophyta > Magnoliopsida > Santalales > Viscaceae > Viscum > Viscum album. The sequence continues at coordinate 846,664,551 of OY728133.1, forward strand.
TTAGTGGCGGTTTGTTTTATTTAGCATCGGATTTTTTAAGTGGTGTTTTTGTAGCATTTAGTGGCGGTTTTTTTAATTAGAAAAAGTTTATTAATTTTCAATGTGAATATAAATAAAATAAATTTAACCACTGATAAGAATGTAGCGGTGGTTATGTTTAGTGGTGGTTCCTCATAATTATCATGAAATGCATAGTTGCTAAAAACTGCCACTAATTTTTTTTAATATTTGATAAAAAATATAAAAATAAAAATAAAGACTAACATTCTATAGACAAAAACATAAATATATGATAATCCCATCATTAAAACATCACAAATCCATAGTCATATACATACAACCACGGTCGAAATAACCTAATTCTGAGTCACCCCATACATTAACCAATAAATCGGTCACAATATATACATATAAAACATGTCTAACAACAACCCATTCATAATATACATCCATTTCATGAACTCAACTGCATCTTTCTATCTCCACATCAAATAAAATGAAACCCAGCACGCCATCTCATCACCTATAACAAAAAATGAAACAAAAAATAAAACTAAACATAATAAATTAGAATTAATGTAGAATAATTGATAAAATTTAACATACCATGGAAAATAAGAACCATAAAGACTTACTTATAAATCATGTCATGGATCGGAACAGTCAAACTCATGCCTACAATTGGCATCTTCCACCTACAATAAAAACTAAAATATTTAAGAAAATAAATCTGAAAGAGAAAAGACACAGAACATATTCAGAAGGATGCACATAAATTTTTTTATTTTTTTAATAAAAAAAGAATAAATTTTAACATAAAATAAATATTATATAATGAAAAAAACTTTGAAAATATAAACATACCAATTTAAGATAATATTAAACACTTGAAACTGAAAAGATATAAGTAAATATTCTAATTTATTTTTAAAGCGACGTGCGGTGTGTTTAAATTTTATTTAATAAAAAATTAAGGATTTTGATATCACATTATGCCATATAATTCAAAAACAACTAAGCGGTAGTTGTATCATGATTATACATCAATATGAGGTCATTTACTATGGTTTTGACTATTCCATGCATGTGTTAGTGTTTTAAAACACTTAAAACTTGTTTAGGGTCATAACAGGAAAACCGTCACTTGGAATGATGTGATGTCAGTTCCTACATTTCAAAATTAAATATATGGTCGTTTTTTCTTGATTCTAGGAAAATCCGACATCATTTTCATGGTTTTAACTATTTCATGCACATTTTAGTGTTTTAAAACACTAAAAATTCCTTAATAGCCATAACAGGAATACCATCATTCAGAATGGTGTGTCGTTGGTTTGTACATCTCAGAATTAAATAAACGGTCATTTTCCCATGATTTTAGGACAATATGACATTGTTTTCTTACTTTTGACCCCCTAACACTTATTTTTGTATTTTAAAATACTAAAAATGTATTTACAATAATAATAGAAAAACTGTCATTCGGAATGATTTTTTGTCAGTTCTAATATTTTACTATCAAATATACAATCATTTTTCACTGATTTCAAAGAAATATGATGTTTTTTGTCTAGTTTTTACCATTCCACACATGTTTTAGTGTTTTAAAATACTAAAAAATTATTTATGGACATAATAGAAAACATTTCATTTGTAATGATGTGTTGTTGGTTCCTACATTTGAAAATTAAATCTATAGTCTTTTTACCCTTATTTCAGAGTAATATGATGTGGTTTTTCTGGTTTTGACCATTCCATGCATGTTTTAGTGTTTTAAAACACTAAAAACACATTTACATATATAATAGGAAAACATTCATTCAAAATGACATGCCATCAGTTATTATATTTTACAATTAAATATATGGTTTTCCCCCCTAATTTTAGGGAAATCCAATTTCATTTTCCTAGTTTTGACCATTCCACATACATTTTAGCATTTTAAAACACTAGAAACATGTTTATGGACATAACGGGAGATTCATCATTTAGAATGATGTTCCATTACTTTCTACATTTCACAATTAAATATACCATGGTTGTCTCTTGATTTCTTGGAAATTTGACATTGTTTTCTTGGTTTTGATAGTTCCACACACATTTCAGTGTTTTAAGAAAATAAAAGTGCATTTATGACCAAAATAGGAAAACTGTCAATCTGAATGATGTGCCTTTAGTTCCTACATTTCACAATTAAATCTATGGTGGTTTCCCCCAAATATTAGGGTAATCCAATTATTTTCCCAGGTTTTGACCCCCCAAAACTTTTTTTAGTATTTTAAAACACTAAAAATGTGTTTATGGTCATAGTGGGAAAACTGTCATTCAAAATGATGTGCCATTAGTTCTTACATTTAACAATTAAATATATGGTGGTTTTTCCATTATTTTAGGGAAATCTGATGTTGTTTACCTGGTTTTGACTGTTCCATGAACGTTTTAGTGTTTTAAACACTAAAAATTCATTTATGACCATAACAAGAAACCCTTCATTTGGAATGACATGCCATCGGTTCATACATTTCAAAATTAAATCTATAGTTGTTTTCCTCTAATCATAAGTAAATATGACATAATTTTCCTAGTTTTGATAGTTCTATGCACATTTTAGTGTTTTTAAAACACTAAAACACATTTATATCCATAACAGGAAAACTGTCATTTAGAATGACGTTTCTTTGTTTCCTACATTTCACAATTAAATCTACAGTATTTTTTCCCTAATTTCATGTCAATCTGATGTTTTTTCTGGGTCTTGACCATTCCACACATGATTTCGTGTTTTAAAATAGTAAAAATGTGTTTACAACCATGATGGGAAAGCCTTTATTCGAAATGATGTGTCGTTGGTTCCTAAATTTTAGAATTAAATCTACGGTGGTTTTCCTATGATTTCCGGGAAATCAGACATCATTTTCCTATTTTTAACCCCTCGACACTTGTTTTAGTGTTTTAAAACACTAAAAATGCGCTTACAGCCATAATGGGAAAAACGTCATTTGGAATAATGTGTCATCAATTCCTTCATTTAGAAATTAAATCTACAGTGGTTATCCCCTAATTTTAGGGGAATCCTATGTCATTTTCCTAATTTTGACCATTCCATGCATGTTTTAGTGTTTCAAAACATTAAAAATGTGTTTATAGCCAAAACTGGAAATTCATAATTTGTAATGACATACCTTTAGTTCCTACATTTCAAAATTAAATCTACAGTGGTTTTCCCATGATTTTAGGGCAATCCAAAATTGTTTTCCTAGTTTTGACCATTCCACGCCTGTTTTAGTGTTTCAAAACACTAAAAACGTGTTTAAGGCCATAACAAGAAAACCATCATTCAGAATGATGTTCTATCAGTTCCTATATTTTACAATTAATTTACCATCATTTTTATTTGATTTCAAGGAAATATGTGATCATTTTTTATTGAATGTTCTACACATGTTTTAGAATTTTAAAACACTAAAAATGCTTTTACAACCATAAATAGCAAACCACCATTTGGAAGGACATGTCATCGATTCCTACATTTCACAACTAAATTGAAGATGGTTGTCCTATTATTTTAGGGTAATATAATATTGTTTTCCTAGTTTTGATAGTCCCACAATTGTTTTAGTGTTTTAAAACACTAAAAATGGGTTTATAGACATAACGAAAAACCATCATTCGGAATGACATGTCATCAATAATTACATTTCACAATAAAATATATAGTAATTTTTGTAACACCCCAAGCTTCCACGGTATGTTTCCCTTTGAATAATGCATTATCTTGCATTGCACGCAACTTCGAGATTCTGACACACTGCGATCAATCAATATAACTGTTATGAATAGTAATACCCATTTTTTAAAATTTTATAAATTTTATTTTTCAAAATAGACTTAATTTTTGAATTTAGAATATCAAAATTAGCTTAATTTTTTGTATTTTTCTAAAAAATTTCAATTTTTTATAAATAGTGAAAAACACTGCGTTATTGGTTAAAATCGAATTTTTTATTTAAATAGTTATGTATTTTATTTAGATTTATTTTAGGTCAAAATAGATACATAATACCTATATAAGTTCAATGTAATTCATTGGAGTCATTTTATAATAAGTTTAGATATATAAAAATTTTATCGAACTTTTTACCGTCTTTTACCCAACTCCTAGGAGCATTTGCAAATTTGCATAAAACTTAATTTTACCGCTTTTGTGTGTTGAATTTCAAAAATTCGAGAGACAAAGATAATATCAATAAGTAAAATGTGGTTCAATAAGATGAAAATAATTTTTTGGTGAATAGTAACTTTTGACTTTTATTTACCACAGTTAAAAGTAAATAGGGTAATTAAGGGTAAAAATGATATTATAATTACCCTAACACATGTTCTAATTATATTGGATAAGTATAATTCGACCAAAAAAACATTAGGAATAAAATATGATCCTCTTTGATCCACCTGGATTAGATTAGGACATTTATTATTATTTTATTTAAAAAAGAGTTAAAAGAGTTAAATTCAAAGTTAAATAACTAAACCATTTTTAATATATGGATACACACAATATAAATTAGACTATAAATATTAATTATAAAGATAAAAATATTTCCTACATAATGGTATTTTATTTATAATTTTTTAAAAAATAAATAATTTGATTTATTTATGACACAATGACGATGCAATAATTACCTTATTAATGAAATATTAAAATAATTGATATTATAAATATCCAAATAAATATAAATTAAGACTTATGATGAATTCCACTAATTTTATAGGTTAATATGACAATTTATGGTTGTTTAAATAAATTTTATTCTAAGTGATAAAGTTTTTAAGGCTTTCAAAAAATCAAATACTAAATAGTGTCAAAATTGACATAATTGAGTTTTAAAAAAATAATATATTATTAATTGATAAAATATTTCTAAAAATATAAGGTTCAGAAAAAATACATAGATAAGGTTATATATATTAATAATGAACCACATGGGGTTTTCTTGGCTTGTTATAGTAAGATTGTTAACCATATAATATAAAACTACAAAGAGAAATGGTAAATGTAAAACTATTTAACTAAGAGTTAAATCTAAAAGATAAGGTTAATATGATGACCTAAACCTGTCTAAAACCTATTTTTTGAGAGGTTTTCAACCAATCCCCACCTTATCCTCGAAATAATTCATTTTTGAGCCATTAGAAACCGAAAATGATTTTATTATAAAATAATATTTCAAGCCTTTCCTAAAGTGACCCTCACCTCTCTTATAAAAGGGCACTTCCACTTCTCTTAATTTCACACCTCCAAAGCCATTTGGATCGTCTAAAACCTGCCCAAATATCCTCCCAACTTCCCTCACTTCAACCTATAGGCCTTACCTTGATCAAAAACTAACCTAAGGAGCCATTTTGATCACCTCAAAAGGAAACACCTGAAGTAGAGGTAATAATTTCACCACCCTCTTTCAAGTTCTTTTCTTCTTACACTACCTCTTTATTTGTTGTTTCCATACTAGAATAATAAATCTAGTACCTTCTAAATACTATGATGTTATTTTAAATATTTTATAACCATATTCATTATTCTATCCATCCTACAAATGACAAAGTCACCATACCTGTGTATGTACGGCTTACCATCTTCATGTCGTGGTGTAGTTTGTTATTCAAACACTTCATTATTTGGATGGGCATAATAATGAGTTAAATGATGCAAATAATAAATATAAAATTTTAATAATTTTTTATATATGATATATCATCCAATTACATATGATTTCACTATCAATATAATGATATTGTCACTCGTGCGTACGTACGGATTACCGTCTCCACGAACTCGATGAGATTCATTCCCCATCATAATCATTCAAGAATAATTTTTTATTTTATGATTAAAAAACATTTTTATGAACATAATATAATTATGTATATGAATCAAATACATCCTATCCATAACAAACTTGGCTTATATAACCAAGCATATAAAGGAAAACGAATCAGTTAACACCCGAAACGATGATACTACTAAAATATTATTAACAAATCAATTTTATAAGATCATATATGATATCATATTTATGTATATGATTCTTTTATAATTTTATAACAATTTTTTAACTATTATATAGGATGTTAACATACCATCGATTAAGGAAAAGAACAAGGTAAGGGTTAATTCTACAATCTCTTCATTATCCGAGATTGTTTTTATGTGAGTATCTACTGGGACCTCTTTATCATCCACATCCGTGTTTCATAAAAAAAATTCAAAAGGAATATTTTAAGGTTTTATGGAAGGTACTCTTTAACTAGATCATCATTTTAAATGGTTTAAATATTTATTCTTCTAAATCATTCTCATTAATGTCCATGTTTTCAAAATGGGTTTTAAGGATTTATTTATATGGACATAAATGTTTTCAAAATGTTAATTCCTTTCAAAAGTTTCAAAGTGGTATGGGACACTTTGATTCAAAAATTAATTTAAATTTATTCCTTTCTAAATTGTGTTACTTTTAAATGTTTTCATGAAAAATTGATATTTCTCTCAAAGAGTTTTACAAATCATTTTCATCTATGTCAACATCATTTGATGGATTTTAAACTTGTTTGAAGTTTATTTATTATGATACAAATCTTCCACATTGTATTGAAGGTTTTGTGATATGTTTGACTGTGGATGTTTTATTTTTATACCATTCATGGTTTATGGATAAAGTATTGACATTTCGTATGATAGTTTTAATAAAAATGTTTATGTTATGTTTAAACCTTTTCATATGAGGAATGCATTGGACTTAGTAATTAATGGGTGGAGCCCGCTATAGCTCCTCGATGCATCGGTAGGTCTAATGAGACAAACTAGTGTCTTGGCACAAGGCCTTGACAAAATCTTATTTGTAGTCTTGGCACAAGGCCTTGACTATGTGGTTATGAAGTCTGGCATTATGCATTCCATCATTATGAAATTGGATATTGAAATTACATGTGATTATTCTACTAGTAGAATATCCATGTGAAAAAGTAAATGGAAGTATTTGATTTTATCTTTTCTTTATTATGCTGAAGTTTAAGTTAAAAAGTCTTTTGTTTTAGTCTTATACATTTCCTTAAATATTTATTCTTATTTATGAAAGTTTTCGCTATATTGTAATCCTTACTGAGCATCTGATCTCACCCCTTTATATGTTTTATTTTTCCCAGGATGTGAAGAAGTATTTTATGGTCGACCTCCAGGGATAGGCTAAGGATATAAGTGTGTTCAAAATGAGAAAAAATGTTGTTGATGTTTTTATTTCATGATGTAATGTAAAACTTATGAATGTATCTAGTACTTCCAAGGCTACTAAACTAATCGATCATTCGGGGCATGATTCCTTGTATCATGCCAATGTTATGTAATAATTCACTGGCTCTAAGTAACTAGGGTTGGGCATTATAGTTGGTATCAGAGGAATTTTAGTACAAACCTTGAAAGATAGATTTAGAAAAACTCTGATTAGAGAACATTACCCTAAGATAGAATTTGAGGATTAGTATAGAAGAACTTCCTAGAATTTTGGTATTGTAGAGATTTTGTGAGTTTTACAAGAAATATATCTCTGTCTGGATACGATCAGGTAGAGGCGGCTCTGGCACAGATGTACCTAGGGGTAAAACCCGAAAACACCGCTTTGAGCTAGACTCGAATGGGAACTGGTGCATGACAACAGTCCTTGGTGCACTCTTGGTTATGAAACTCCCAAGGGATATGCTTAGGATAATTCACATTTTCTTTACAAACCATTATTAAGGATTTATAAGTATATACTTCCTCAAAGAAAATGTTTTTATGATTAAGGATTATATCCATAAACTGTTCAATTTAGGTTAAGTGTTTTACAAGTTCAGAATTATGTATTGTGGTTCATAAACTAATCTATTGTATGCCATTGTTTAGAAATAGTGCCTAGTGGAAGGAATGGAAACTGTATCAATGCATGTAATCCATGTATGAATTTCCCTCCTACTCAATATAATTATAATTGATCTGGTGATGTAACTGGTACTGATCAACTTATCACCATACTGGGACAACTCACACAGGTTATGAATAATAACTTTACCTGTATGGAGCACCCTGATCTACAATGTGGAGGATCAATGTTAGACCAATTCATGAGGAAACAACCACCAACATTAAATGGGACTACAAATAAATTTGTATCTGAGCAATGGATAAGTTCCTTAGAGAAAATATTTCACACTTTGGGGAGTAGTGAAAGGGAAAAATTTGTCATGGCAGTTTATCACCTCATGGGAGATGCAAATAAATGGTGGTCATTGATTCAAAACACAAAGGAATATGATGAAGTATCAAATATGTAATGGAGGGACTTTAAAGAGATTTTATTAGAAAAATATTTTCCTCATTACCATTGAGCGGATATGGAAAGGCAATTTTTGAGTCTGAGACAAAAGGAGGATGAGAATGTCACCAAATATGAGGATAACTTTACAAGGTTAACAAGGCATACTATAGATTATATACATAACCCATGGAGTAAGATTCATCGATTATTTGACTGGTTAAAACCATTTATCCAATGAGAATTAATCTAACAATACTTCTTATTATACGAAGATATTGTCTCATGTGTTATCAAGATAGAAAAAGAATTCTCTAAGTTATACGAATTTAAAGAAAAGTAGGAGAAGAAGATATCTACTGAACTCTCTATAAATAGAAATAAGGGGAAGAAAGGAAAAGTTGAATATCCATCCTACGGTAAATGTGGGAAGAAACACTCTGGTACTTTCCTGAAGGGAATGGGAGTTTGTTACAAGTTTGGTGAAAAAGGCAACCAAGCTCATGATTGCAAGGGGAAGAAAAAGGCTATCAATGTTGAATGCTAAAATTTTAGAGAAAAGGGACATTATGCAAACGAATTTCCTAAACACCAGGGAAACTTACCCTATAAAAGGCCAAGGGAGAAAGGCCAAGCTTATGCGATCACTACTACAGAGGTTGAAGCTCCAAAAGATGTGGTGGCAGGTAATTTAATGGTTTCCTCAAGTTTAGCCAATGCTTTATTTGATTTTGGATCATCGCATTGTTTCGTATCTTCTCAGTTTTCTAAGAAAATTAGATATTTTCAATTTGACTTATTCAGGGAGTTTTCAGTCAAAATACCTTAGATAAGTATCATTGCAACAAATTTTTGTGAATCAGTTCCCATTAGGGTATATAAATGTTCTTTATCTACTGATCTCATCATCATAACTATGATTGAATTTGATATAATCCTCAGAATGGATTGGATTTCAGATCATGATGCAAAAATGTATTGTAAGAAGAAGGAGGTTACAATTCTTGATGATGATAAGGAGTACCTTATCTTTAAAGAATAAACATCACCATATGATTCTTATCTAGATCCACCCCTAGTAGCTCTACTAAATTCAATTATTGGGTAGGATGAGAATGAAATAATTATGTGTGAGGAAAAGATTTTTCGAATAGAGGACGTACCTATTGTGCAAGAATATGTTGATGTGTTTCCAGAGGATTTACCAGGACATCATCCAAAATGAGAAATTGAGTTTTTCATTGATTTAATTCTTTGTTCAAGTCCCATATCGAATGCCCCTTATAGAATGGCCACTGTGGAATTAGGTGAACTAAAGAAACAAATAGAGGAATTGAGTAATAAGGGATTTATTCTCCCTAGTGTTTCTCAAAAGGTATCCCCTGTCCTTTTTGTTAAGAATAAAGATGGATCTATGAGGTTTTGCATTGACTACAGTGAGATCAATGATATAACAATAAAGAAAAAGTCTCCCCTACCTCACATTGATGATTTATTTGATCAACTTCATGTAGCTCAATATTTTTCAAAGATTGAACTTCAATTTGGATACCATCAGTTGTGCGTGAATAAGGAAGACATTCCGAAGAAAGCATTTCGAACCAGGTACGAGCATTACGAGTTTACAGTAATGCATTTTGGATTGACTAATGAACCCTATATCTTCATGGATCTAATGAATAGAGTTTTCAAGGAATATCTTGATGACTTCATAGTGGTATTTATTGATGATATCTTGGTATACTCAAAAAGCTATGAAGATCATGAAAATTACTTGTGCACTATTCTGAAATCCCTTAGAATAAATGAATTATATAGGAAGTTTAGAAAGTGTGAATTATGGCATCAAGAGATTTCTTTTCTTGGATATATTATCTCTAAGTATGGAATCTCTATTGATCCTTCAAAGACCAAGGAAATCCAATAATGGTCAACACCAATGAGTATAACTGAGGTATGCAATTTTATTGGTTTAGCAGGCTATTATCGATGTTTCGTCTAGAATTTTTCCTGGTTGGATAAACCATTAACCAGGATTACACATAAAGGGGTTAAATTTGTTTGGAAAAAAGAGTGTGAAGAATGTTTTGAAGAACTGAAGAGAAGATTAGTCAATGCTCCTTTCTTGACACTACCATCGGGGAATGATGGTTTTGTTATTTATAGTGATGCTTAAAAGAAAGGATTTGGTTTTCTCCTTATGCAGAATGATAGATTTATTGACTATGAATCATGACAGGTAAAAATTCTTGAGCAAAACTATCCTACTCTTGATCTTGAGTTAGCAGTTATAATTTTTTCTCTGAAAATACGGAGACACTATCTCTATACTGAAAAATGTGAGATTTATACTGATCACAAGAGTTTTCAATATATTTTCTCACAGAAAGAACTCAACATGAAGCAAAGACGATGGCTTGAACTACTCAAGGATTATGATTGCACTATACACTACCACCCAGGGAAGGCAAATAAGGTGTAAGATGCTTTGAGTAGAAAGGATCATGGAGTTTTGAACAAGATGAGAGTTGAAAGGGATCCTATTTTCATAGATCTAGTAAAGATGGATATGGTAATAAGCATGGAAGGTGAAACATCAATACTTTTTCAAATGGTTGCAAAACCATATTTACTAGAAAGGATAAAGAGTTCTCTGGCTGATGATGAGGAGTTTCAAAAGAAGATTAAAGTTGTGAATGATGGGAGATTGAGTGACTTCATATATAAAGATGGAATTTTGAAATTTGGGAAGAGACTTTATTTTCATAACATACCTGATCTAAAAAGGGAATTGTTGGATGATTCTCATAGTTCCAATTTCTCTATACACCCTGGGAGCACCAAGATGTATAGATATTTGAAGGAATATTTTTGGTGGGACAACATGAAGAGGGAGATTGCTGATTTTGTGTCAAGGTGTATGGTTTGTTAACAAGTGAAAGCTGGAAGTAAAAAAGCCTAGAGGAGTCATTAAACCTCTTCCCATACCTGAGTGGAAATGGGATAATATTACAATGGACTTTGTTATGGGGCTACTAAAGACTCCTAGAAGGAATGATTCAATATGGGTCATTATTGATCGTCTTACCAAGTTAGCACATTTTCTTGCTATAAGAGAAGATTTACCACTTGAACTTATGGAAAGACTATATATTAATGAAGTTTTAAGACTCCCTGGTGTACCTATATCAATTGTTTCTGATCATGATCCCCATTTTACATCAAGATTATATAAAAGTCTTCAAAAATCCCTTGATACTAAACTTCGTTTGAGCACTGCCTACCACCCTCAAACCGATGGACAATCAGAACAGGATATTAAAACTGTAGAATACATGTTGAGATCTTTCTCACTTGACTTTCAAGGTATGTGGGATCAATATTTACCTCTGGTAGAATATTCCTATAACAATAGCTTCCATTCAAGTATTCAGATGGCACCATGTGAAGCGTTATATGGAAAGAGATGTCGCACACCAACTTTTTGGGATGATGTTGGTGAAATAAAACTCGTAGGCCCAGAACATGTTGAGGAAACTATGGAAAAGGTGATGGTTATTCATACCCACATAAAAGTAGCTCAAAGTAGGCAGAAGATCTATGTCGATAACTAAAGGAAGGATTTGGAATTTCAGGTAGGAGATCATGTTTTCTTGAAGGTATCTCCATAGAAGGGAGTTATATGATTCAGTAAGAATGGTAAATTAATTCCCAAGTACATCGAATATTTCAAAATTATTGAACTAATTGGGGTTGTAGCTTATCGTTTGGAAATGTCGCCAAGTCTCTCCAAAGTTCATGATGTGTTCCATGTATCACTGTTGAGAAAATACATGTCTGACCCAACGCATCTACTCACCTATGAGGAAATTTAACAGGAACTAGATCTGTATTATTGTGAAGATCATGTCAAGATTCTTGATACAAAAGAACAAGTGATGAGAAACCGGACGACTCGTCTGGTAAAAGTTCTATGGAGAAACTATAAGATGGAAGAGGCAATGTGGGAACCTGGGGAACATACGATGAAGAACCACTCGAATATTTTTATGAAGTAATATTCTAGAAATTTTGAGGATGAAATTATTTTTAAGTAGGGTAGAATTTAACACCCCAAACTTCCACAGTATTTTTCCCTTTGAATAATGCAATAGCTTGCATTTTACACAACTTTGAGATTCTAACACACCGCGACAAATCAAACTAGTCGTTATGAATAGTAATACCCTTTTTTTAAATTTTATAAATTTTATTTTTCAATATGGACTTCATTTTTGAATTCAGAATATCGAAATTAGATTAGGGTAAATTTTTGGTATTTTTCTGAAAACGTTTATTTTTTGATGAATAGTGAAAAACACTATGTTGTCGGTTAAAACCGAATTTTTTATTTAAATAATTATTTATTTTATTTAAATTTATTTTAGGTAAAAATAGATACATAATACCTATATAAGTTCAATGTAATTCATTGGAGTCATTTTATAATAAGTTTAGATATATAAAAATTTTATCGAACTTTTTACCGTCTTTTACCCACCTCGTTGGAGCATTTGAAAAATTTGCATAAAACTTAATTTTACCACTTCTGTGAGTTGAATTTCAAAAATCATGAGACATGGTTAATATCAGTAAGTAAAATTTGGTTCGATAAGATGAAAATAATTTTTGGTGAATAGTAACTTTTGACTTTTATTTACCACGGTTAAATGTAAATAGGGTAATTAAGGGTAAAAATGATATTATAATTACACTAAAACATGTCCTAATTCTATTGGATAAGTATAATTCGACAAAAAAAACTTATGAATAAAATATTATTCTCTTTGGTCCACCTGGATTAGATTAGGATATTTATTATTATTATTTTTTAAGAAGAGTTATAAGAGTTAAATTCAAAGTTTAATAACTAAACCATTTTTAATATAGGGTTAAAAACAATATAAATTAGACTATAAATTTTCATTTGAAAGATAAAAAAATTTCCTAAATAATGGTATTTTATTTATAATTTTTAGACATTAAATAATTTAATTTATTTATGACACAATGATGATGCAGTAATTACCTTATTAATGAAATATTAAAACAATTGATATTATAAATATCTAAATAAATGTAAATTGAGACTTATGATGAATTATTATAATTTTATAAGTTAATATGAAAAGTTAGGGTTGGTTAAATAAATTTTATTCAAAGTGATAAAGTATTTATGGCTTTCAAAAAAAATCAAATACTAAATAGTGTCAAAATTGACATAATTGAGTTTTTAAAACAAATACTATATTATTAATTAATATAATATTCCTAAAAATATAAGGTTCAGCCAAAGGACATAGATAAAGTTATATATATTAATAATGAACCACATGGGGTTCTCTTGGCTTGTTATAGTAAGATTATTAACTATATAATATAAAACTACAAAGAGACATGGTAAATGTCAAACTATTTAACTAAGAGTTAAATCTAAAAGATAAGGTTAATATGATGACCTAAAACTGTCTAAACCCAATTGGTTGAGATATTTTTGACCCATACCAACCTTAGACTCAAAATAATTCATTTTTTGAGACATTATAAATCTAAAATACTTTTATTATAAAATAATATTTCAATCTTTTCCTAAAGTGACCCTCACCACTCTTATAAAAGGGCACTTCCCCTTCTCTTAATTTCACACCTCCAAAGCCATTTGGATCGGCCAAACACTACCCAAATATCCTCCCAACTTCCCTAACTTCAACCTAGAGTCCATAATTTGATCAGAAATCCAACCTAAGGATCCCTTTTGATCAACTCAAAAGGAAACACCCGAAGTAGAGGTAATAATTTCACCACCCTCTTTCAAGTTATTTTCTTCTTCCACTTCCTATTTCTTTCTAGTTTCCATACCAAAATAATAAATAAAGTAACTTCTGCATACTGTGATGTTATTATAAATATGGTACAATCATATTCATTATTCTATCCATCCTACAAATGACAAAGTCACCATACGTGCATACGTATGGCTTACCGTCTCCACATCGTAGTGTAGTTTGTTATTCAAACAATTCATTATTTGGATGGGTATAATAATGAGAATAACTAATGTAAATAATAAGTATAACATGGTAATGATTCTGTATATATTATATACCATCCAATTACATATGATTTCTCCATCAATATAATGATATTGTCACTCATGCGTACGTACGGATTACCGTCTCCACGAACGCGATGAGATTCATTCCCCATCGTAATAATTCAAGAATAATTTTCATTTTATGATTAAAAATAATGTTTATGAACATAATATCATTCTGTATATGAATCAAATACATCCTATCCATAACAAACTTGGCTTACGTAACTAATCATATAAATGAAGACGAATTAGTTAACACCCGAAATGATGATACTACTAAAATATTATTAACAAAGCAATATTATAAGATCATATATGATATCATATTTATGTATATAATTCTTATATAATTTAATAAAAATGTCTTAACCATTATACAGGAGGTTAATATACCATCTACTAAGGAAAATTACAAGGTAAGGGTTAATTCTAAAATTTCTTCATTATCTGAGGTTATTTTTATGTGATTATATATTGGGACCTCCTTATCATCCACATCTGTGTTTCAGAAAAATAGTTTCAAAAGGAATATTTTAAGGTTTTATGGAAGGTACTCTTTAACTAGATCATCATTTTATATATTTTAAATATTTATTCTTCTAAATCATTCTCATTAATGTCCATGTTTTCAAAATGGGTTTTAAGGATTTATTTATATAGACATGAATGTTTTTAAAATGTTAATTACTTTCAAAAGTTTCAAAGCGGTATAGGACACTTTTATTCAAAAATTCCATTAAATGTATTCCTTTATAAATTATGTTAATTTTAAATGTTTTCATGAAAAAGGTATATTTCTCTCAAAGATTTTTACAAATCATTTTCATCTATGTCAACATCCTTTGATGGATTTTAAACTTGTTTGAAGTTGATTTATTATGATACAAATCTTCCACATTATATTGAATGTTTTGTGATATGTTTGACTATATATGTGTTATTTTTATACCATTCATGGTTTATGGATAATGTATTGACATTTCGTATGATAGTTTTAATACGAATTTTTATGTTATGTTTAAACCTTTTCATATGAGGAATGCATTGGAATTAGTAATTTATGGGTGGAACCCGCTATAGCTTCTCGATGCATCAGTAGTTCTAATGAGACAAACTAGTGTCTTGGCACAAGGACTTGACAAAATATTATTTGTATTCTTGGAACGAGGCCTTGACTATGTGGTTATGAAGTCTAGCATTATGCATTCCATCATTATGAAATTGGATATTGAAATTGTATGTGATTATTATACTAGTAGAATATCCATGTTAATAAGTAAATGGAACTATTTTATTTTATATTTACCATATTATACTGAAGTTTAAGTTTAAAAGACTTTTGTTGTAGTCTTTTACATTTCCTTAAATGTTTATGATTATTTAAGAAATTTTCTACTATATTGTTATCCTTACTGAGCATCTGAGCTCACCCCTTTCTATGTTTTATTTTTTCCAGGATGTGAAGAAGTATTTTATGGTTGACCTCCAGGGATAGGCTAAGGATATAAGTGTGTTCAAAAGGGGAAAAATGTTGATGATGTTTTTGTTGGACCCATGATGGTCCGGACAACGGACCAGAACCCCGCAGAGCCCACTCACTAGGGATGCACTCAACTAGGCCACTAACTGGGCCGGGTTAAGCATTGTCCCCCTGCCAGTGGGGGATTTAATCTCACCTCCATCGATAATCGAACGTGGGGATGACTGGCATAATATCCACTGGGGAGATTACTTGACTAAGTGGATATTATGCCAGTCATCCCTGGGTTCGATTCTCAATAGAGTTGAGATTAAATCCCTCGATGGCAGGGGGACAGTTCTTGAACCCTTCCCAATTAGTTTCCCAGTTGAGTGCATCCCCAGTGAGTGGGCTCTGTGGGGTTCTAGTCTATTGTCGGGAGAGTCATGGGTCCAACAAAAAGGCACCTTTTGTTGGACCATACGCCACTAACTGGTCGCGGGTCATGCACTCCCAGCCCCTAACTCATGTAATGGGCTCATCTAGGCTACTCTCTGGGCCGGTGCAATGTACTATCCCAAAGATTTACTGGGATTTAATATTCCTACCCTACGATTCGAACCAGAGACCACAGGCATAATAGCCAACTGGGAGCGTCACGAGTACCACTAAGCCAATGGACAAGCTAGTGGTAGTCAAGTAAGCTCCCCGGTGGCTATTATGCCACTCAGCCCCGGGTTTGATTCTCGATAGAGGTGAGATTAAATCCCCTACTGGCGGGGGGACAGTGCTTTAACCCAGCCCAATTAGTGGCCTAGTTGTCCATTGGCTTAGTGGTATTCATGTAAGCTCCCTGGTGGTTATTATGTCAGTCATCCCCGGGTTCGATTCTCGACGGAGGTGAGATTAAATCCCCTGCTTGCAGGGGGACAGTACTTGAACCCGGCCCAGTTAGTATCCCAGTTGATTGCATCCCCAATTAGTGGTCTTTGTGGGGTTATGGTCTATTTTCAGGAGCATAATGGGTCCAACAAAAAAGGCACCTTTTTGTTAGACCCTTGACGCTTCCGAAAATGGACTAGAACCCCGCAGAGCCCACTCACTGGGGATGCAATCAAGTGGGCCACTAACTGAGTTGGGTTCAAGCACTGTCCCCCTACTAGTGGGGGAAGTAATCTCCCCTCCATCGAGAATTGAACCCAGGGATGACTGGAATAATATCCACCGGGGATCTTACTCGACTACCACTAGGCCATTGGCTTAATGGTAGTCGAGTAATCTCCCCAGTGGCTATTATGACAGTCATCCCTGGGTTCAATTCTTGATGGAGGCAAGATTAAATCCCACACTGGCAGGGGTACAGTGCTTGAAATCAGCCCAGTTAGTGGCCCAGTTGAGTGCATCCCCAGTGGCTATTATGAATGTATCTAGTACTTCCAAGGCTACTAAACTAATCGGTCATTCGGGATATGATTCCTTGTATCATGCCAATGTTATTTAATAATGCACTGAATCTGGGTAACTAGGGTCGGGGCGTTACATTTTTCCCCTAATTTTAGGGAAATGCGACACTGTTTTCCAAGTTTTGACTATTTCACAAATGTTTTAGTGTTTTAAAACACTAAAAACATGTTTACAAAAATAATATAAAAATCATAATTTGGAATGACATTTTGTTAGTTCCTACATTTCACAATTAAATCTATGATATTTTTCTCATGATTTCAGGGAAATATGATTTTTTTTCTAGTTTTGACATTTCCATGGAAGTTTTAGTGTTTTAAAATACTAAAAATGTGTTTATGGTCATAATGGGAAAACCATCATTCAGAATGATGTACCTTTAGTTCCTACATTACAAAATTAAATATATGATGGTTTATCCTTTATTTTATATTAATTTGACATTTTTCCTAGTTTTGACCATTTTATACACGTTTTAGTGTTTTAAAACAGAAAAATGTGTTTATGTCCATACCAAGCAAACTGTCATTTGGAATGGCATGTATTTAATTCCTACATTTCACAATTAAATATATAGTGGTTTTCCTATTATTCAAGTTCAATCTGACATCATTTTCCTATTTTTGACTATTCCATGCACGTTTTTGTGTTTTAAAACACTAAAAACATATTTATGGCCATAATGGGAAAATCATCATTTAGAATGATGTTCCATCAGTTCCTACATTTCAAAATTAAATATATGGTTGTTTTTTCTAGATTCCAATTCAATATGAAATAATTTTTCTAGTTTTGTCCCCCCAATACTAGTTTTATTGTTTTAAAACACTAAAAACATGTTTATGTCCATAATGGGAAAACCTTCATTTGGAATGATGTCTCATCAATTCCTACATTTTAAAATTAAATATATATTAATTTTTCCTTAAATTCATGGAAATATGACATCCTTTACCTAGTTTTAAACCCACCCCCTCACCCCCCAACACTTGTTTTTAATGGCTGTTATACCTTTTTAAAGTGTTTACTAAGTCAAAACTGAGAAAACAAGCTCAGATTATTTTCAAAATTATGAATAATGATCTATAATTTATTTTTGTCATATAGAAATCAACCACACATCCATCCAGCACAAGTTTTGGTTGGTATAACTCTAAATTCTTGTTTTCTATATAAGTGACATTTTAGTTTAATTATGAATGTTGTATGTGTTCTTTACAAATGTGTGAATGATCTATTTAATTTAGAATTTACCTCTCCATGATGAGCTATAAGACTAGAAATTTCTTTAGGGTTCCTGTCAGTCATCTTCAGAAATATAGAAACTAATTCATTTTCAATTTTTTGACCTCCATTGATCCTATGTTAGCCTATAAGAGTATTATTCTTTCACTTTTTCTTTCAATCTTGCAATTTTTATTTGTGATTCCTGATCAACAGCACTACTTGAACCCCCATCGTTTGTAGTAGTAATCGATGACACCACTCAACCAAAGATAACTAAAGGAGTAGGCCCAGAACCCATCCCTTGTACACATACAAGATGCTCCTTCCCTAAAAAAATTCCAACTACATCGTTCTATGAAACCAATGATGATTAGGAATGGTTCTTGTCCCAAACTTCTTGAATTTTAACATGTTAATATAAAAATTTAAATAATTATTTTTTTAAATATCTTAACTTCGTAAGTAATGATAATTAATTACTCCAATATCTTTAGTAGGGTAATTTAGAAAACATCCATTGGGTTTCCTATGAACTTTAAACCACATCTCTGTTCATCCAACAAAGTGGCCTAATTCATTAGAACTTATAAAAAAATATAAAAAAATTATAAAAAACCTTGAATTATAAAAAAATGATATAAATAATAAAGAATCAAATAAAAACTAAAATTATTATTTTTCTCAAAACACTTTGAGACCCAGTAATTTGAAGAATGACTTTTTTCTCATTATTTACAGTATTTATTTTATATAATTCCTACAAAAAATAGTGACATTAATAAAAAATTATAATTTTATTGTTTTTACGTTATTAATATACTGTAAAATATACAATTACTACATGAGATGTGTCACTATTGATATCAACAAAGAGCTTCCATTGCTCATGAGAAATTCCTTCAGGAACTTCCTCATACATCTATCGTGAGCTCAGAGAAGTGTCATTAAATTAATTCCATAGCCACCATTTAAAATCTCTTCATTTATTACCCAAGTTTTTCAAAGTCCATGGGTGTGAAATGGTGTCAGGGACATCAAAATGAAAAAAAAACTCAAAATAAAAACATAACACTTTATAAGTATATTTCAAAATTTTACTCATGCCTTTTAAATTTGTTATCAAGTAATATTAAATTAATATTTAATTTACTTGAGTATCAAAATCCTAATTTTTTCAAGCTATATGAATATGCCTCCAATATTTATAATTAATGATAAATATCACTATCTCACAAGTAAGATTCCCAAGAATCTGCCTATATATTCTAGCAATATCACTGGTAGGAACCTCGAACTCATCAAATGGAACGATGATATTGAATTATTTTAGGTCCCATACATATTTTGTATTCATATATGTACTTTATATGGTTCTCTTTATTTTTTTGACAAATGCATTAAAAATTTAATAAAATATTAAGTTTTTTTGAAAAATGACATAAATATAAGTAATGGTAACTCACCAATATCCCCTAGATGGAGGGGTTACCAACTACTCCATCACTAGAGGTGAATCAAGTGGTGGGATACCAATAAAATCTAGGGAAAATTTTATCTCAGTAGTAATCTCAAGTATAACAGAATCACTAATATCCACAGATGATGACAGTAGTGGTGGCGTGCTCCGAGATACTAATCGACTAGGAAACTAATTTGTTTTATTCTAAACATTACTTCATTTCAAATGGCTAAGGTATATTACATATATAAAAATTTTAAAACTAAAATCTTTTTATAAAAAATGGTATTAATAAAATAATGAATTTTTTCTTACTAAACTTTGAATTTAAAAACATGAATCAAATAAATTTTTATTTCTCACAAACATAGATGAATGGTATGAATCAAATAAAATATAATGGGGTATTTTACACTAGTGTTGTAACTAATAAGGGTTCATTCCAATTAAAAATTATCTACAGTGATCAATGTATGAATAATTTACCATCATCAAACTAACATCAAGATCACCCCTTTAAAAATATAAATTCATTGTATACTTTATTTTAATATCTTGATATTTCATGAATACCCAAAATATTCAACTCTATATGTTTATATTCTACTGAACTAGTTTAGTTTGAATTCATGTTGTTCCATGAATTATATAAATCAACTATATTTACATAACATAAAATCAGATGTTCCTTCAATTATATCTAAACATTAAAAACATGATGTTAACATAAATTTGAATAATGTCTATTGTGATTTTCAAATCAAATGATATAAAATTAGTCATTTTAATCAACAAAAAAAATTACACACTATAATTTGTTCTATTAAAAATCATGTTAATTAAAATAAAATCAATGAAACTATGTTGGTTGTTCTAGTTACCATAACCAATAAATGATTATCATAAAAAATCAAAATAACACATTATAAACCAAAATTGCAGATATAATTATTGTCCAATGAATAAGAAACAAATATTTTACTATTTTTATCACTCATGATTGTCATATAATGATACTTAAAAAATTTAAGATGAGAATGATGCAAACTTTAAGGAGGGTTAGTGTTACCACCAAGTACGGGATCCGAGCGATGTGGAGGGATCTCAGAGGGGGTCCACATCACTGCCGAAGAGGGGAACCGAGCTGGGATGAGGGAGGTCTAAAGGGGGGTTTGTGTCATCGGTGATCTGGATAGAGAGGAAGTTAGAGGGGGGGAGTTTTGTGGGGGTCTGGGTCAGAGGGGGTGCGGGCTCATATAGAGGGAAATGAGAGGTGGGAGTGCTTTTCTGGAAAGCCAGCCAGAGAGGAGGTTATAGGGGGTTGATGTCACTAGAGAGCCATCCAGATAGGATGTTAGAGGGGGTTCGCATCACCGAAAAGTTGTCTCGAGAGGATGTTCGAGGGGGGGTTCACATCACCGGTGAGCCAGCTAGAGAGAAGTTCGGAGAGGGGGATTTTTGTGGGGTTTAGGGTCATAGGGGAGGGTCATGGGGGTCAGGGTTAAAGGGGAGGTCGGGGAAGGGTTTCAGGGTCACAGAGGGAGTGAGGGAGGGAGGGGGGATTAGGGTTATTTTGAAAGGTTTAATGTTAATTTAATTAAAACCACCACTAATTGAAAAGGTAAAAAGAAATAGTGATAGTTTGATGAGCACATTTATATATTATTATTTTTAAACTGTATTTATTTCATGGTGGTAATAATAACCACCACGATTAAACTGCCACTAACCATAATTTTATTATAGTGGCAGGGGGAATGAGGCCAGGTTACAAGTTATACCTGGCTCTAATATGGTCTGGTAAGGGTCCATGAGGCTGGATGTCATGTGACATGGTTGCAATGTAGGAATGTAAGGGAAGTGATGTTGCGCTGTTTGTTACAACTTTCCCTATCAGCATTATATTTATACGAATATGGTTTTTTAACCATCATGATTGTTATTCACTAGGATTCCACCTAGACAGCTTCCTATGGAGCATCCAGAGGGAAGTGATATGGTGATGGTTGAGCATGCATAGGTTGAGGCCTCTGAGGGTTGGGATGAGACCTCAAAGGGTCAATCTAATCATGAACTGCATGTACAAGCATATGTACATACTCAGGTACTGGAAATTCATCTGTAGTATAAGGAATTTTTTGTTCCATGGATTGATGAGAAACTCATGGTGAGGATCCATCAGTTGAATATTAAATTATTTAATCTTTTTGTGCTTAAAAACTATCATTCGAGTTTGAAATATGGTTGACAGAAATCATCAAAGCGTGCTTATAAGTTTTTAAAAAAAATTAACATTTTCTATATTTTAAAATATTTAGGTTTCAATTTATCTAAAAAATATATATATGGATCTACACCCCAAAAACTCACAATTCAATTTAAAAATATTTATGTATTATTTATAAAAATATTCTATATTTTAATTTTTGAATAATAAAAATAATTCTAAAAACATTTTCTTTTTATTTTAAAATAATATTTTTCATATACATGATTTAGAACCTAAATTTTAAAATAATAATACAATGAATTAATAGAATCCAAGATATCTAAAATAATACTTATCACGGTGCATACATAACATTTCCAATAAAATAGCATAAGACTAAGCATGATGTAATTCAATATCACATGTCTGTAGAACATGTCCAATAAAATAATACAATTAACAATTTTAATATGAAATTCATAAAAGTAAATTTGTATCCATACAAACAAATAATAATATATATAATATGATATAATTTATGCATACTATTAGTGATCAAAACAATTTATATGTCACATAATGTGTTTTTGAGCAGACAGAAATTTCCCCAACATGTCTGATTTTTCAGTTTGGTGGTTGTTCCAACTTTTATCTTGATCTGTAAGACTTAATTATAAGAGTTCCTTGGAACCAATGCATTTTTTTTAGATGTATTTTAAGACCCAAAAAGTTCATAAGTATTTTTAGTGGGTTTTGAGTGTGTTGGAGGCCAAAAACCCAACTTTTTGGAGTGTGTTGTCAGAGGTGCATGATTTTGACAAATCGTGCGGCCTCCCCATAGAAATTGTATGACCCTCCTTCTTCACTATGAATGGTTTTAAAACCATGTAAGAGGGAGTGAACATACATGAAACACCACTAAAAATTTTAACATAGGTTTCATGCATGGTTTGAACATGGTTTCTCAAACTGCATGCCTAGCCTGTGTGATGTGTGGTGCCTAGATAGTGGGTGATGCACAGTTGGCACACAGTTATCCAAACCATGAATCCAAACTATACAAGTCATTAAAAGAGAGGAAATTAACTTTTCCCCTCCTCCATTATTTCTTATTTTCCCTTATTTTCTCCTCCTATTCACCATGCACAGTAGGGATCTCCTCCATTTTTCTTCATCCCCTAGTCTTTGAGCCAAATCCTCCATTCGAGCTCCATTTTGATCATCATTGGTCTCATTGGAACTACTTTAGTAAGGTATTTGATCTATTATCCTTTTTTTCTTTTATCTCACTATAAAGTGTGTTAAATACATGTGATATTTTTTACCCTATTTTTAGGTCATTATTCTAAAATACTTATTTATTTTTAATTAGCTCGAATTAGAGTCTAATATTGAACGAAATAATGTCTACTTGAGCGAGGTAATTTGTGAATAGATTTCTCATTGATTTTGATCATGTTTCAGGGTGTGATCTATATGCTCCTTGTGGGTTGATCGAGAGGGGCCCTAAATAATTAAATTCTTTTTTAAATTAATTAATTGATGCAATGGGATGTCATTGGGTATGACCTAGAACTTTTACACATGGCCAAGTTAGGTAAGGGGATTGGACCAGTTTGGGAAGTTTAATCTGGGTGTATGAATTAAATTTAATTAATTTTTTTGTATTTATTTTCTTGTTTCCCTAGGAACATAAAAATCATTGCTCGAGGATTGAATTGGAGATGACCACCTAGGTTGAGGTGAATTGGTCATTAGGTTGGGCCTCACCCAAATACTTGAGGTGATATTGATCACCAGGTTGGGAAATATGGTCATCAAATTCTGGTGACATGGTTGTTAGGTTGCAGGCATGGTCATTGTGATATGGGATAGATTGACCATCAGGTTGAGTGACATGGTTTCAGGGGCGTGAGGTTCTAGGATGATGTGTCTTAGGTAAATTGTTAGTGATTTCAGCACACTATGTTGGTTGACATGACATTAGTCTCGTGTGCACAAAGATATGACTTAGATGATGAGGTGGTTTTGAAAACTCATGTGGGTAAGGGGCTCTATTAGTTTCATATTAAGATGGTGTTGAACATCAGAGAGTTTGGAGGTGCTTATCATATAAATCCATGGGGATTGTGATGAGAGATCACCTGACAGTGATGATACTATCGATTGGGGATGAGGCTCATCGTATTATTGAGGCCATTGGTCTAGGATTACTTGGTAGGATGGATATCACAGTTCCTTAGGACATCGACTATTGAATCGATGGTGTTTATTATTTAGAGGATAGACATCATTGTGCCTTGGATGTTGGGATTCAATCCAATTGAGATTATTGAGCTAAGGTTCGAGGGACCAGGTACTTTTTTGGTTGTTCCTTTGAGACATCAGTTATTTAGTTATGATACAGGAGGTGTCAATTGGCACGAGGTGCTAGTGATAATTTTTCAATAAGTTCTTAAGGGCTCTTTATCCTACTACTCACCAAGTGATGCCTTGGGATTTATGTTAAGGATTCTCTCCATTATAGAATCATATATGTATACATGTCACTATATGTCATATATATAATTGGGGGAACTTGGGATGTCGACGATGGATGAAGTGGGTGATTTCTTCCTTGTGGATATTGATCATAAGGGAAGTAGTTTATTTATATGATATACATGTTATGTTTATTTATATTTAGAAAACCTACATTATCATGGATGTAAGATAGACACACATCGATGGTGTCGTACAGAGATTTATTATCACACCCTACATGATCCCTTCGGGATGTGTGTAGACTTTATGATTTTGTAATCAGGTAAGGTACTGATCTCAGGAGCATGACCTTAGTGATTATGTTGTAGTGCCTAGCATGGGATGGATGCAAAGGGACCTTGGAGGTACTTACATTAATTGGAGTTTTCTTTTTATGTTTTTTTTGTTTCAGCATGATTATTATATATATATAGTGACGTCGACCATAGGTGAACCTCCATTATTACTATTTTATATGACTTGACCTATATGCATGCTTCTAAAAATGGTATGATTGGATTTATTATTCATTTTCGATGTTGTCTATTTATTCTACCTTTATTGTTTGTTATTACTTCTATTGTTTATAGTATTACTTCCATTATTGTATATACATAGAACATTATTATTATCACAATATGAGGGTATAGTCTCCCAAATATCACCTTTTTACACCCTCGTTGATATTCATAGGCCTTTGGAATATGAGGAGGCATGCCTAAGGCCTAGTTGTACTCTGGCCCAGAGCGCCGTTTAAAGTGGAATTCAGGTTGGGGTGATAAAAATGGTATCAAAGGTTTTAATTTTACCAATTTTGGGTCTTTATATTTGGGAAATGGTAGACCAAAGAATAGGATATATTTGGAACTGGGTTTAGAGCTTGTGTTTGGGTGCATGCAGCCCCATGCATGGGGACATACCAAGTTTCCAGCATTGGAAAATTGATGTTTTGTTTTGTTCTTTAACAGTTGATATAATTTTCACCTTGATTGGTGTACTTGATTGTGATTACTATATATTATGATATTTGATCTTTGTCCTGGTATGATAAGAGAAAAGATATGGACCCTTGGCTACGTATGGAAAGGGATGATTATTTATGCTTTATTGATAGGAACATATAATGATTAATATATGTGTGTCTGTGTTCCTGTGATTAATTTCTTGTAATTTTCATTGGGAACATGGATTTTGTTAAGAGGTTTTGGGTTGTTTAAAGAGTCAAAAAAGGATGTTAAATAGTGTTTTCCTACTTATCCTCTCTTTGGAGGACTTCTACTCAGTCATCCCAGGAATGTGGTTTCAATGAAATCTATGTGTGATTCTAGGTGTTTTGATATTAATATGGGTGTGACTATGATGAGGGTAATTAGGGAAGAATATAAATGGTGAGTTTTTTAAAATGTCAATAAGGTAAGATAAATGGTGTTTTCATGCTTAACCTCTATTTAGTGGCATTATAATCACCTACCTCGGATTGTATATGATGTCTGCCTTATTATGGGAAAGTGAGGGGTCATGAGGTCGAAATATGTTTGATTCCTAACTCTGGTGTGGGTAGAAAGGGGGCCACGAGGCTAGGTTACATGTGATATCTATATTTGATATGGGTGGGAAAGGGGCCATGAGGCCAGCTTTTGTGTTACAATATTGTGATGGGGGTGTAATGGAGTTGAGGTTATATTTCTTGATACAACTTTTATTATCAACATTATATTTATACTATTAAGGTTGTTTGACCATCATGATTTTTATTCAGTGGAATTTTACCTAGACCACTTCCGTTGGAGAGTTAGAAAGCTGTATATATGGTGTTGCTTGAATGTGCACGAGTTGAGGACCCTAAGGGTTGGGATGAGACCCTGGAGGGTTGGACTGATCATGAGCCACAGGTATAGGAATAGGTACAGTCCTATGTATTGGTGGGCCATCCATAGTATATGGAAACTTTTGGGCCTTATCTTGATGAGCATCTTAGGGTGAACTTGGTATGTATCATCCAGGGGATTGATAGGGGATCTCAGGGAGTGGATCCTTCTATGGTGTATTTGATACAAGAGTTTTAGATGTAACACCCACTTCTATTATAGGGTGAGGGTGGACCAAAGGTGGATAAGAATTGGATCGAGTCATTCTATATCATCTTCAACTAGATTGAGATAACCCCAGGATAAAGGGTAAAGTTGGAAACATACATGATCAGAGGAACGACAAAGTGTTTGTGGGGTGTACAAGTTCAAGTAGGTGGACATGAGGGACTAGCTTAGAAGTTCTTCAAGGCCAGTGTCTTTGAGAATTTTTTCCTAGAGACATTGAGGGAAAATAAATGTCAGGAGTTCTTGATCCTACAAAAGGGAGATATATTCATAATGGACTATGTATCTACTTTCAAAGATTTTTATTTTTTCACCTAGTATGGTGGGAGATGAAACCTCGAGAGTGAGGCATTTTGAGGATGGTTTATGAAACACCATTCAGGTGAAGGTAAAAAAACTTAAGGTTATTCTCATTCTCAAAGGTAGTCAATCAGGTGTTGATAGATGGGAAAATTTTATGGACCAGTCATACTTGATCTAGGTGATGGTGTCAGGTGATGTTAGCGGAGATGCTTCAGGTAGAAGGAAGCATGGTTGAGAGGAATCTCAATAGGGTATTCAGACTAGAGATTCAAGTAGACCACCAAGGATTGGACCTTCAATGGTGTGCTTCCAGTGTGGTTAGTCAGAACCTGTGTGGAAACAGTATGATCAGGAACCAAAGGAGTGCTGAGCATGTGACTCGGTTGGGAATCTGGAGAGGTTCTACAGGAATCCTTCTCGGATAATTAGGACCCAGGGACTGAGGAAGACTCATGCATCTTAGGTAGGATTGAGAGCAGTGCTAGGAGATGGTAGCTGGGATTCAGTTGCATATGGAGTTCATGGATGATAAAGTGGGACCCAACAATGAGGCCAGTGGTCGGTAGTTGGAGAAGCTCCATAGGGATTCCATATCTCACATAGTTAGGATTCAGGCTAGGTGCATGTAGTGAAGCTGCAAGGTGCAGAGTAGGTCAAGGAGCCGACTATGGTTAGAGGTAATCCATGGGCATGACCATATTTCCTTTTTATTTTTTTCGTGGACATTTTTTAGGCATGTCTGGTTTGAGTGTACAAGGTGCATGTTTTGTTTTTAGACTAACCAGATACTGTTTAGTAGGTTGGCATCGGCTCAAATGCGTGATATATATATATATATATGAGGTGTGTGTAACTAGGATTTATTATGGGTATTGATGGATGTTTTTCTTTTATGATATGTGTAGGCATCGACACCCTCTATGTGGGCATAAATATTTATATATGAAATGGGATATTATGAGAATCTATGAAAATACAAGATTTTGAGCATCTATTGAGATTTAGGACCTCATAGGTGTCATGTAAGACATGGGAATGATGTGAACATCTCATGAGATGCAAGATATGAATGGTGTTAGATGTTGAATTAGTATTATTTGATAAACTAATAAGGTGTAGGAGTAACGATGCATGACAGGAGGACTTTTGAGTTCAAGGATGGTCGATGGACCATCAGTTTATTTGAGTTTTAGCTTAGGAAGAGACCAGGTAGGTAAATCCTAAAGTGGGGATCACCTTGAGGTAAGATGAACTATGACTTGATGATCGAGGTATACCTGGATAATTAAAAGGAGATGTGCATGTTTGGTACCATATCTAGATAATTCCTCATAGCTTAGGGATGATCTATGTTAAATTGGGGAGACTATAACACCATGGGTTATTGAGTGGGTTGAATTTTCCCCAACCTATTTGAATTTTTAAGTTTGGTGGTCGAACCAACATTTATCATGATATTCAGAACTTAATCTAGATATTTCATTTGACCCAAGTATTTTTTTAGATAGTTTTTAAGGCTCGACAAGTGCATCAGGGTTTCGAGTGGGTTTTTGGTGTGTCATAGGCTGAAAATCCAACTTTTCAAAGTGCGCTGTTAGAGGTGCATGATTTGGACAAACTGTACAGCCACCTATGAGAAACCATGTGTCCCTACTTCTTCATTGGGCCCAATTTTACAAGCTATGCATGATTGGGTGCACAATTGTGTAGCACCACTACAACTTTTAATAGAGGGATCATGCTCGACTTGTGCATAGTTTGGAAAAGCATGTGCTTAACCCATGTGAGGTGTGGTTCCTAGATAGTGGGTGCCACATGGTTGGAACATAGTTATCCAAAATGTGTGATTTATTTAAAGAGATTAAATTACCTTTTTTTACCTCCTCCCCTATTTCTTATCTTCCTCCATTTTCTTCTATTCACCTCATGTAGTAGGGAGCTCCTCTATTTTTCTTCCTCCCCTAGGCTTTGAGCTAAATCTACTGTATGAGCCCTGTTTTGATCATTGTAGGTATCGTTGGAACTACATCGATAAGGCATTTGATCCACTAGCTTCTTTTTCCCTTTTATCTAACCATATGGTTCTCAAAATCCATGCAATCTGTTTTACCCTATTTTGAGGGAATTTTTATAAAATGTAGATTTTTTCCGAATTGGCTTGAGTTATAGGCTAATATCAAATGATAAATCATCTACCAATGTAAGGTAGGTGGTTTCTATCTTTCTCTTAGATTTTCCTCATTTTCAAGGGTGGGATATATATAGTCCATGTGGGTTGACTGAGTGGGACCCTAAATAATTAAATGATTGTTTTTTAAATTAATGAATTGATTCCATGCGATGATGTTGGGTATCCCTAGACCTTTTACACATGGTCAAGTTAGGTAAGGGGCTTGGACCAACTTGGGATATTTAGGTCGGGCATATGAATTGAATTAAAATAAATTTTTTATATTGATTTTCTTGTTTATATGGTAACATGATGTGAGTATTCTGAGGATTGAGGTGGTAATGACCACATAGCTTGAGGTAAATCAGTCATCAGGTTGGTCTTGGCCCCAATACTTGAGGTGATATTTATCACTAGGTTGGGAGACATGGTCGTTGGATTGATTTGGTGAGGTCTTCAGGCTGTGGTCATGGTCTGGGTGATATGGGATAGTGTTGACCATCAGGTTGAGTAATATAGTTATAGGGGAATGAGGTTTCGGGATGATAGTTTTATGGTAAATTTTTTCAATCACCGCTAACTGTGTTGGATGACCCATCGTTATAACCGTTTGCACACAGATAGGACTCATATTATGAGGTGGTGTTTACCAATCATGTGTGTAGAGGCCTCCGTTTGTTTCATAGTAGGATGGTGTTGACCATTATAGTGGTTTAAGGTGATTTCCAAAGAAATCCATGAGGTTAGTGAGGAGCCATCTGTAGAAGGTGATGAGAGCATCAGTTGGATGATGAGGCTCATCATATTATTGAGTTCATTATGCTATGTTTATTTTTGAGGATGGATATCATCGTTCCTTGGGATGTAAACAATTGATCTGACAATGTTTATCATTTGGAGTAGAGACATCGTTGTGCCTCAAATGTTGGGATTTGAGCCAACAAGTATTTCTAAGATGAGGTCTGAGGGACCAAGTACTTGTTTGGGTGTGCCTTCAAGATGCTGATTATTTGATTATAAAATGGGAGGTGTCTATTATCATGAGGTTTCAGTGATACTTTTACAGGAGGTGCCTGAGGGCTCTACAGTTTAATACTCATCAGTGGATTCCTTGAGATTTATACTAAGGGTCGTCACCTTTACTATTATATATATATATATATGTCATTGTATGCCATGTATATGAATATGGTCTTGTGGGATACCGATAATGGTCTAAGTAGTTGATTTCTTCCTTGTGGTTGTTGAGCACAAGGGATGCAGGTTATTTATATGCTATGAATGCGCTCTTTATTTATATTTATAACACCTTAATTATCATGGATGTAAGATAGAAACATGTTGGTGGTGGACTATAGAGATTTATTATCATACCCTACATGGGCCCTTTGATATGTGTGTAGACTTTATTCTTTTTTTATCCAGTAAGGGTTCGAGCTTGGAAGGTATACCATTGTAGTTATGTTGTACTGCCTATAATGGGATGGATGGAAATGGACCTTGGAGGTTCATGCATCAGCTGGAGTTTCCTTTTTGTGTTTCTTTTTTTTAGTATTCTTATTATACACACACACACACACTAATGTAGGCCACAAGCAACCCTACATTCTTACAATTTAGTATAACTTTACTTGTATGCTTGCTTCTATAAATGGTTTGATTTGTTTTATTATTCATTGTTGCTACTGTCTATTTATTCCTCCACTATTTATTATTATTGCTTCTTATTTGTTTGTTATTACTTACACTTTTTTATATATATAGACCATTATTATTAACACCATCTAAGGGTATAGTCTCCCCTCCAGAACCTCTTTACACCCTCGCTGCTAGTTGGCGGCCTTTAGAATATGGGGAGGCGTTTCTAATGCCTAGTGGTACTCTGTACTAGAGTACAATTTAAAGTGCTATCTAGGACGGGGAATTACAGTATAAGACATGGAATTGTAAAAAACTAATACATAATTGTAGCACTCTAGTCAAATCATGAGTCTTGTATTAAGCAACAATCATGACATTTTAATAGAAATAATATATGTTCCTTATCCAAATAAGTATTCAATGTTTTAAAACATAATTTAAGAAAAAGCCTATTTAGGAAAATAGACTTTATCAATGGAAAAAAGTTTTCTACACATTGAACCCCTTTACATAATAACTGATGCATAATTTTAAAATACAGTTACATTTTAAGACATACCGAAGGACCCAAGTATGGGTTAGAATGGAGAAATGTGATTGAATTCTTTAAAAAAAATAAGAGGATATATTTTTCACAAACAATAACTTATATAATTCAAGTGTGGTACAAGAACTAACCCATACCTAAATTACATGATCCTATGATATATATTACATAAAAAATAAGTTTACATTATAACTCATTTAAACATGATTTTAAAACATTAACATTTATTCTAAACATTATTAACAGCCAATATACATTACAAAATTAAAACATCCTTTTGAAAATATGATTCTATAAAAATTAAATTTTATATAATCAACTCATATAACACCTAATAGGTATAAAAACAACATGAATAATTTGATCTATCCTTTTCAAATAATCATGTTAAAATTGCATCTGAAAATTTACATTTATAAACCAAATATTCACTTTGAACACGTTTTTTAATAAAAAAAATAACTTACCCACACATCATCATGCTTAAAAAACAATTGAAAACGTATCCATGAAAGTAAAAATATCAACATAATTTATTATACTACAATATACCTCTCCCTCAAACTCAATTTTACATTTAATCATACTAAAAGATATTATTCAAACTATTAAACTTACTATCATAATGCTTAAGAAAATAAAAATCTGGTCAATAGGTATTGAAAAATCCATAAATATCATTTTTTTTTGTATTTAACTTACTTTCACATAATATCTTTACAATTACCAATATAATTATTTAAACATTTCACACCGTATTAGATTGAAATTGATTATACAAATATTTTGATCATTCATAAATTAAAATTAAATTATTAAATGAAAAATTTCGTAACCCCCTAATACATTAACAAAATAGAAAATTATTACAATGATTAATTACATAATTCCCAAATATATATTACACAAAAAAATAATTTTACATTGGATTTAGGTAAAGGAAGAAAGTAACTAAATAATTTAAAAAATACATCAAATATGATCACATTATTTATTCAATAAAACAAAGAATATAATCTTAATGAACATTAGTTCAATTAATTATGAATAATCATGACCAAATAATATCTCTTTTGTTTTTTGATACCTATATAGAAATGACACTTATGATCATCGGAATAGAGGATGGACCAAAAACCCGCCTATTTGATGTTGAAGAATAATTTAATTAACAAATGAATGAATGGGGGGTATTATCCTAGGGAGAATGATGGGAGGTCATGTAGGTAAGGGGGAATTAGGGATCATGGGGGAGGTGTGGTCAGGAAATAACTTTTTTGTGACTTTAGACCAATGATTTTAAAAAATTGTTGGCATAGAAAACCTTATGCTAACTAAATT
Organism: Viscum album; assembly: GCA_963277665.1. NCBI lineage: Eukaryota > Viridiplantae > Streptophyta > Magnoliopsida > Santalales > Viscaceae > Viscum > Viscum album. The sequence goes on from OY728133.1 coordinate 846,697,474, forward strand.
TTAAAACTATTGGTATAAGATATTGATTTTGACACTATACAAATGGTTTGCCTAAAATATTGGTATAGGGACCTCTATACCTATTGTTAGAGAAAACTATGGGTATAGAGGTGTGGTTATAGCCCACATTTCTTATAATTTTATGATCCTCCAACACCTAATAGTCAATACATCATCTGTATCTTTTTAAGAAAATGTTTTATAAACCATAGGACATATGTTTAAGAATATTATAATAGAATTTCTAGGTTCTCATTATATTGGGGAACTATTACAACCTTTTAATGTGAAAAATACTCAAAGGAAATTATCACATTGATATTATAAATAAAAATCTTTAAGTTATAAGGCATTTATTAATATTCTAGTAATTAAAAGTATAAAGTAGGTTGGTTCTAGAGCACCAACTCTAACAAAATTCAAGCTGGGACATTAATTGAGATGTTTGTGATTTTGAATCATTAATCTAACTCATAAATTGATAATATAAGAATATATAAAATCTAGAAAAATAATATAAATGTTACTTAAGTGATAGAGATAAAACAAACTCATGTATATTATATAATTAATTCTTGAATCATTAATGTTCCAAAAGATACAATGATAATAACTATTTATAGTTCGATAGTCAAAAAGAATAAATCTATTGGTTATCTTAAAATCAATATATCAAAATTATTAACACTAATGGTAAAATTTAAAACTTATATTACATTGTTACCACAAAAATATTTAGACTTTATAAATGTGTGAAGGGTGGATTTAGAATATAAGTCTTAACTTTATTGCCCTAACCTACCATAATTGAAATTTTTGTCTCATTCATTGACTTTGAATACATTTCATGATAATTGTAAAAAATATATATATTTCCTCATTTATGAATAAGATAAATATATATTTCATGGTTTTTAACTATCTTTGGGACTTAATAAGATAAATAAAGGGTTTATTTGGTTGATTTATATAGAAAGGTTCCTTTAACACATTAATGAGATCTCTAATGACATTAAACACCTTAATTATTTTTTATGATTTCCTTTGACCAATTAATTAAAAGTTCCACACTCATAATGGTTTCACATCAAATTATTAATTCTTTTTCTTATTAAAAAATTCCATTCGATCTTGACATATGGTTGACAATAATCATCAAAGTGTTCTTATAAGTTCTTTAAAAAAAAGTAACATTGTCTATATTTTAAAATATTTATGTGTAACTTTATGTAAATATATTATATATGGATCTAGACCCCAAAAACACTATTCAATTTAAAAATATTTATGTATTATTTATAAAAATGTTCCATATTTTAATTTTTTTAGGAACAAAAAGAATTCTATAAACATTTTATTTTTATTATAAAAAATATTTTTCATATACATGATTTAGAACCTAAATTTTAAAATAATAATATAATGAATTAATGGAAACCAAAATATCAAAAACAATTCATATCATAATGTATTATTTTTCATATTATCAAGCTTCTGAATCTTATCAAAACACTCAGTGAATTTTGATACTCAAATAGTCCCAAATTCTAGCATTTGAGGGATACAAATTCTCATTAATTCCAAAATACAATCCATCAGAGGTTTAATCATTATATCAAGGATATCACGTATTAATAATGTATTCAATATTAGTTGAAAATGAAGAATAAGTAAATAAATTAAACATTAGATATCATATGAAACCAATGAATGTTTAAATATAATATTTAAATGCCTGGATAAATTAAACCAAGTGGGATCCCCTGACTCCAAAATTTGATCATACAATACATACTCAACATATGAGAATTAAAAAACATGTGATGAATTTAAGAATTATACATCCATATGAATCTGTTAGTTTTTAATGAACCATTGAAACACAATTAATGTATATGATGAATAACATTAAACATTTAAAATTGAAAGGAAATAAAAAGTGATAAGAAAGTGAACAAATTGTGTTTTCATTGATAAAAATATCTTTTTTTCAAATCTCAGTTTTCATTACTCTGTCATAATTTCTAGTATGATATAATGAAGTGTCCTTAACACTATGAGAAACTACCATGGTGCCTTTTGTGATTTTCCACACACCATCACCAAAAATCATACAGAATCCCCCATCATCCCACTAACCAACTGAAATAAAGTTCTTCCAAAATCCTGAAATGTGATGAACACTCTTTAATTTGAGCATGCATTCATTCTACATTCCAAATTTCACATCTCCTCTACCAAAAATATTGAGTGATTCTCCATTCACATGGTAAGCCTTTTCTTTCCATATTACCATCATGGAGAATAAATAAGGCCAAATGATTTCCTCAGCTCCTTTCTATTCTATCTTTTCCTTTAAACGTAAAGTACCATGCCTACCATGTTGAAAGTAGTTCTGGTAGAATCTAAGCCTTCCTTACTCCATATATATTCATTTAGAATAATATCCCATATATCCTCAAACACCAATTCATACTTACTATTGGAATTTATCACCATGGTAACAATCACATCCCATGATACTAGAAGTAATGACAGAAGGATCAACACCAAAAATACTACAATGAACATTATGCCAACTAATTCCAACTAGATCTGAAATCACATTGAAGTAATTGACATGATCTTCTAATGACCTTCCTTTTGACATCATCAAATTGAAAATTTTTCGAATCAACAATACCTCCTTCATTGCGGTCGACATCTCATATATATTGTCTATCCAGGACATTAATTCCATATTGATCTTCAAATCCCAGATATTGAAGGCCATATTTTGAGCTAGATAGGGGTTTAAAGGGTTGGGTTGGGTATGGTCAAAATTTCACTCAACCCAATCATAAGTTTTCAGGTTGGGTCAGTTCGGTGGGGTTATAGACATTTTTTGTATCGGCCCGACCCAACCTGATCTGGGGTGGGTCTGGTTGGTCTCGATCGGGTTTGTCAGATTAGGTAAAGAAAAATTACAAAAAAGAATACCAAAAATACTAAAAAACAATCAATTAAATTAAAATTAAATAAATTTAGAACATTTAAAATCTTCCAAATATAAATTGAATAATAATCCCCATTAAAATTAATTATAAATTTTTAAAAAATGGGTTAAAACCATTAAATAGATAATCACATAGAGAACCTAATCCATTTTTATTATCCAATGAAACAGTACCTTTAATGACTAAATAAATTACTTTTAACCTATAAAATAACCTATAAGCTATATCATCCAACAAAAAAATAAATTCAAATAAACATGTATATGAAAAAATTCAATAAACATTTATATTAGCCAAAAAATAAAATAAAAAATTCAATTAATATCTATAGAATTTATTTGAAAATTACAGGTATTTTATTTATACATTTTATAGGTCTTCTAATAAAAAATCATTACAGGTAACTATTAAGTTTAATAAATATTGCCTATAATGTCCCGGACATTTATATCTACCAAGAGGTGATAAGAGGTAAGCAGAGTGCCTGACCTTTAGAGGAAATAAATTAGGGACTGGTTGGGTTGGTCAGCTCGGGTTGGTTTATTATTCTTCCAACCGGTGACTGGACCCAATATGATCCTGACCTGGCCCCAATTAACCCAATCCATCCTTATCTCGTGTGTAACTCGACCGCACCTGGTTCGGTCTAGTTTATACACCCATAAGACCATCATCATCTAAATCACACATAGTGCATTCTGGTTGAGTATTCCCCACTCTTTATTTTCCTTTTCTTATGACCTAATTCATATGAATAGAATCTCTAAATCTCTTAGGAATAAATAATCCTCTACATGTATCCTCTAAAATCCAAAATTGAATCATTCAAACAAGTCAATTCAAACTTTTCTCTATTTGAACATCTTCCTTCTAAATTAGAACTCCAACTGAAATGAAAAGTCATAAAGGATCAGAATCAGACTTCCTAGGAACCACCAATCAGGCTATGTAACTGATCTCTACAAAATATCTATTATCACTTTTTTTGTAGAAAAACATTTATCTAAAACAACTTCTAGAACCTCAATATGAAAAAATTTTCTAAAATATCCAAAATAATACACACATGACTTGGTGTATCTAAAATGATAAGCTTCATGCCCCAAACATGCACTGAACTGACACTCAACAAAACCCTCATGCCAATCCCAAAGTGGAATAAAGAAAAATAGAAAGAAAATAATCGACACAAAACACTATGAATATGTGTGGTTCATAACAAGTTCTAATCCATGGAAACACTAACTTTAAAAGAAAAAAAGAATAAGAGAAAGACCTCATTGAGTTAAAAGTTCCCAATTTTGAACACTACCTAGGGGAAATAAGAAAAAAAACTTTATATTTAATCCATATAATAATGAAATCCATTCAACATCAAGAAAGTGTCCCAAGTTCATCTATTAATAAATTAGCTTCGTGGTATCCCTTCTAGTTCATCTGGTTTCACCACCTTATGATCTTTGTGTTCATCCAAAGCTCGATCAAGGAAATTACTAGTTACCCACTAACACACTGCTCTATCAATATATACTAGTGAACAAATTGGTGTCTATAACTCATCCACCTTCTCTTCCAAACATTTCTACCTAGAATGGTGCCACTGTTGTTGTTTGGTTCTGAACCCTTGGATCCGTTATCACTACCTCCATTGGTTCTGAATTATGATCCAAAGATTTATCCTTCTATAATATCAAACACTCAATTATAAAATAGTTTTCATATGTCCAATCCTAGAAGTATTCACCAAATCCACATCTTCCAGCTAATTTTATAAGTACTTAATCCCACTTATAGTTCAAACCTAAACCACAAGCTGAATACATCCTGACCCAATGATGAAAACCCATGTTAGTACAACTGAAATTATGATTGAGTCTAGATCTTTAATTTATTTCTCTCCTCCTAATCCAAAAATAAAACATGACCTCTAAGCACACCAAATTTAAAATATGCCTCAATGTAGAGAAGTAAATCCATTTATTATCCCCAAAACAAATTCTGTTGTGACTGTTTGATGAAGATTATGAGGGTTGTTCATGTGGAAAATGATGGATGTGGATATGAACCATATTAGTACAATATTCATTTTATTATTTTAATTTTAGGAAAGTTGGTTATTTATTTTAAAGGGAAAAGGGGGTTGTGAGGATTTTTCTATTATGAGTCTACCTAAACACCATGATGGCTATTAAATTTTATTATTTTACTTTCTTTTTTTCCAAATTCAAGTATTTTCCTCTACTTAATTATTCTCATTTTCACTTTTATTCCCCAAAAAACACCTTGTTTTATTCTCTCATTAACTTACCACACTCTATAATTATGGATAACTAAAATAGGGTTGATCCAAGGGGGTTCTTTCAACCTTATTTTCATTCATTTAATTTTGGTCATTATTTTGTTGTAATTCAATTATGACAATGAGTGATGTGGGAACTGAGTTAAAGTTGTCTCCCTTTTCTTCACATTACTTAAATCCTTATCTATTACACTATCAAATAAATTTTAACATCCCTTATTCTATTTTACTCAGAATATGGATTATTCGAGCACCATAGGTTTTGAATGACTCATGGGATGTTGTCATGAGTTGGGTTAGATTTCACACTTAGGATAGGTGTATTCTATGCTCAATATCAAATCATAAAATTGGTTGTTAACGTACTTTGAGAGGCTCTTGAGTGTGTACCACTCCCATGTCAAGTAGTGGAAGATGATTTTAGGAACGGTATATAATACTATCATTAAAGTGGAATGAAATATAATTTAATTAAAAATGACAAAGAGACTAAACTCAGCCTTTGGATCAATCATTTATCCTTCTAACACTTGTTTCCTTTTTTATTTATTTTCTTTTTTCACTTTTATTTTATCTTATTAAATTTACATTATTCAATTCATAACACACAAATCCGCATTCCTCTGTTCTTTTTTCATTTTATTTAAACTAGAAAAAAATCTCAAAAAAGCGACCACTCTCATGAAGAATGACTAATTGAGTGAACACCTCCAAATACAACCTAAGATACTCTTTTGGGATAAAAAAAATTGACAAGGAATTCACAATAGGCTTAGTATTAGTAAGCTTTAAGGGTTAATCTTATCTTCATAATTAGTATAGATTGGGAATTAGTAGGTATGGGTAATGAAATCAATATAAAAATATTTATATATGATTTATAAAAATATTTCATTTTTTAATTTTTGAAGGAAAAGGATAATGTTATGATCTTTTTATATTTATTTAAAGAATACTCTTCATTCACACCATTTAGCACAACTTATTTAAAATAAAAAATAATTATCTAAGGGAAACCAAAATGTCACAAAATTATATTTGTTAAATCATTGATTTTATAACTACTATCAAATTATTCAATGAATTTTGATGCTCAAATAGTCACAATTTCCTAAATTTGAGAGAAAACTTCTCATTGATCCCATAATATGGTCCATGAGAGATCCAAGTATTATATCAATGGTCTCATATACAAATAATTCATTCAATATCAGTTGAACATGGAAATGAAAGGAAGAAATTAAATATAAAATATCATATAAATCCAAGAAATATTTACACATTCTTTTAGTACTTAGATAATTAAACCAAGTGAGATCCAATATTCATATAGTTAGTGCATCATTGAATAATGAATAAATATATTTTTTGGTACTTTTGGTATCTATTAAACACATAAGAGAATATAAGATTAATAGAGACTAAGAGAGGTTGAGGCATAATATGTTATATTTTATTTCATTTAATATATAAAACTTATCTCTTGGTTGATCATAGATGGATTTTATTATTTAATTTCTCAACAATTGGGTGATTTCATATTATTATAAAACCCAACACATGGGTAGAAACAGTGGTGAAATGAGAAAATAAAGTAATGATTATGGTGTGTTGGCTAAAATCACTTGTGAGTTTAGTAGTAAATTTAACGAAAAATGTCCAAATATTGAAATGTAATGATTAAGAAAATGAAAAAGGTTAATGATTTAATATAAAGAAAAAATTAGATGTGATAATAACAAAGAAGATAAAAAAAATTGAGTAGAATAATATCCAATGTTTTCTTCCTTTCTATTCCAATCACTCAAAACATGAATATGCTCAATATTCTAAAACATAATATGTAGAAATAAAAGTATCTTCTGAGTTTTTATCTTCAATTTTTTCCATTCATATTATTTCATTTTAATTAAATGAATTACTTGTGATGAATAAAATTTTAAATTTTGAATAATAGGTTATATGATATATTTTAAATAATTCAAAATAATAATCAATTCTAAAGGTTTTCAAAGAAATGCAAAGATATTTTTTATTTGGTAAGAAAAAAAACAAGACATAAATGAGGATAAAGTATAAATGACTAATAAAATGAAAGGATGGTTTTCTATCATTTCAAATGAATATTTGATACCAACCTATGCCATATGAAAGGGGTATAAATGATTAATGGATTTTTCTAGGTCAAACATAAATACATTAGGTTTGTTTATGCCCACATTTAATACAGATTTAAAAAGTTAAATTATTTTTGATTTACATTATAAATAGTTTAACTTGTGGGGTGAAAAAAACTTAATTATTCTTAAAAATAAAAAATAAAGTCATATTTTCAGAAAATATGAAACATTAAACACATATGTTTAATTACATAGATGTCAATTTATACATATATTTCTCACATAAATAAGAAAATATATTATAACAAAATTATTTCTATAAAAATGAAAGTAAAATTTATTTTCCTGTGATTAAACCAAAATTAGTTTATGTCATTCTACATAAATGTATGCCTTTTCATACTAATAATTTCAAAATTTAAAAAAAATGACATTTTTTATTGTTTCATCTTGAACTATAAGATATACCTGATCCAAAGGGTTTTATCCCCATTAAGAATCCCTATTAAGGGGAAACATGATATTCAAATTATATGGTAAGGGGTTGGGGATAATATCATAGGATTTTTGAATATAAATAGTAAATCAATACTATATAAGAGTGGCATGATATTTAGACAGCACACCCAAGGACTAAAATAATAACTAATATACATTATGACACATTTATGTTGAGAATGAATTGAGATTTTTTTGATTTTTAATCACTGATCTAACTCATAAATTGATAAGAAAATAATACATACATTCAATAAAAATAATAAAAAATATTACTCACATGATAGAGAAAAAATAAACTCTGAATATTTTTTAATTGATTCTTGAATCTTTAATGTTCCAAAAGATACAATGGAAATAACCATTAATAGTTCATCAGTCAAACCTATACCATTACATAGAGAGGTAAAAATATAGAAAAACTTTTACAAGTGACCTAAGCATCCATAAGCAGTATATATCTTCGACACCTCCATGAAAACATGCTTCGAGTGTCTGAATTTTCCACATTGGAAACAAGTTAATGGGACTTTTATAGAAATTATATAAGATTTGGAAAAATTATGAAATCAAGAATCACCAACATTAATGTTTCCACCATGATATTTATCCCACTTCCTATTCCCTTTAAAGGGACCACACGAGCTACCACTATGAGTAATAGTAACTCCTTTCAAACTTGACTTACCTGCCACATCAAGTTCTAGCATCAAGTCTCTATCTAGGATATCCATATGTAAGGTGAGATTAGGTAAGAAAACTTGATATAAAATATCTTATTGAAGACCCATCTCAAACATTTTGGCTTTCATTTTCTCATTCCTTACCACCTCCTATGATAAATGAACAAGCTCGGTGAAGCGATTGGCATATCGAGTCACAGTTAAATCACCTTTCTTGAGTTTAAGGAACTCTGTAGACTTATCCAACACTATTTATTTTGTATATAATTGTTCCATGAAAATTACCCCAAATTCTTTCCATTCTAATAACACATACTTCCCTATCTGAACTATTTAGTCCCACCAATTTCTTTTAGTACCTTCAATCTTGAAGGAAGCACATTTCACCACAATAGAGTCAGGTGCCTCCAAGAACTCAATTTATACTTGAATTTTTTCAACCAATACCCTATCTCCCAAGGATCATTGATACCCTATAAAGATGGTGACTTTAGACAAATAAAGACTTGGTCACAATATTTATAATCTTCTCTTCAAGGAAAAACCTCTATAGCCTGAATGGTAACAAGAGTATCTATTAAGCCCAGAGTTTGGAATACATGAACAACAATGTAAAAAAGGTTCTGATTAATCAAAGGGTTCATTTTCTATAGTTCATCGGTGACTCCCTCATGGGGTCTATTCAAACATCTTCTTGGGGGCATGGAACTACACATCATCAAAAAATAACAAGGGAAACATCAATAAATATACTTGATATCATCAACTCTATCAATCAAAATTCAACTTGAAAACAAAATTCTTGAATTAAATCTTTGGTAAAAGTCTAGTATTAGATCAAAAAATCCTTAAAGACACTTTTTCCTAATAGCCCATGGTAACTTAAGGCTTGTTACGATGAGAGATGAGTAGACACTCACTTATAACCTACCCCTTAATTCCTAACAATGTTGTCTCACATCTACCAAGATATCCCAAACTATATACTAACATCAAATAAGAGGCATGAATGCCTTTGATACCAATTTTTCATGAACTTAATTGAATAACCAACCTAAATGCTATCTCAACCAATCCTGACATGGATCGAAGGGAATTATCAATCCCCATGCACTAGTGACTAGTTATAGGGAATTAATATAAACCAAAGGGAATGATTTCACTATAAGGATGACTAATCAAGAAAAATAAGTGGATATAAAATGATAATTAGTCAGTATTACAAACATTCCACAAGAGATAAAATTACAAGTAACCAAATACAAGTCTAAAAAATAAAAACTTCAACCCAAGTGATCAGAAGAGACCACCCAAACATCAACCCAAAAACTCCATGTAATAATTGGATCACACATTTCATCAATCACTTCCTACTCTCAAGGTCCATGAATCAAGATTATACACCCCCTATTAGTAGTTCCTTCCTATTCACTAGAATAACCATAAGAAAATATTCAAACACACAAAGGGAAAGGTAGATTGTGAGAAACAATTCCTATTATGATCTCACCAAGCATTTCATCAGTAATTTATAACCAATAAACAAAATATTCTAAATTTAAATTAAAACATGGAATGGAAATCATTTCTCAATTTCTATCAAAACATGATATTAAATACATTTCAATGGATAGTATAAAAAATGTATAAAAGTGAATTTTCATAAAATTGGGCACAAACAAACATCTTTGTCAAAAATGGTATGAATTAAATATTTTACTAGAATAGGAAAAAATAACTTATTTCATAATAATTATCATGTAATCATCATTTTCACTCATATCGCCATGGTTATAAGTATCGGGGATTCGTAATTTCAAGTCATGAGGTTCCTCACAATCTCAATAAAATACAACACCTAGGGTGAAAATTTCCCTATGGATGAGGCCTATGGGAGATAGAATTCCATCCCAAAGAATGAACTCACTGCCCTCAAGTAGTTTTAGTATCATTTTCATCATCAAATCATTCCTAGGTAATTAGTTTTACCTATCATGCATATCCTCCTATTAACTAAATGGGATCTCATGTGACTCAAGGTAAAAGAACATACAAGGGGATATCATTAATTTCAAATAATCTCAAATCATTTCTAAACATCATTTCCTTCAACCCCAAGTTCAATATTCAAAACATACCATTTCATTTCAAAAAAAAATCAAATGTTTTTATCAAATCATATGCCTATAAAATCAAATCATTTAAAATCATAATTTATTTCATACCTTTTAATCTCATCAAAATCATGCTTCAAACCTTAATTTCATTTCCAAATATTTTTTTGGAAATCAACACTTTATTTTCAAAATCCATTTTCAAAGGATTTCATCACACACACCATGCCTTTAAAAATCATTTATAAAGAGACTCAAATCAAGAATTAGAAATAAATTAAAAAAATAATCCAAATAGACAAGTGTTAAGGGTTTAAATTGATATAGATTTCATTATGAAACCACCTACCTCAATCCATGATCATTAACACCCAACACGGGATCCACAATGAGAGTTGAAGGCTTAAATGATCAAGAGATAATCATAGTTTCACAAATCAAAAAAGAAAAATCTATATCCATCAATGACATGATGATACACCAATCACAAATAAGGTGAGAGATGAATAAATGTGAATTCACAACTAAAGAGATTACACATAATGGAAGAAATACAATGCATCCACTAACACTTCGATCCGAGAAAAAAATATGTTGGCAGAGCCAAAATATCTTACAGAGAGCCTCCAAAATCAATAGGGTCGAGTTAGGTTCAATTAGGAGGAGTTTAGAAATTAAAATGAAGGGTATTGGGACTTTAATTAAGAAATTCATAGAATTTAATTCCTATCACATGGTTTGGATGTAAGATTTGACAAATCGTGTGCCTTTTACTAGGCTACTAGAGCAAGCTGCACTATTTGGTAGCATGGTTTGGAAAACTATGTACCTACCATACACCCCCTCCTAGGCCACTATAAATAGTTACATGGTTTATCCACACATTTGAAAAAGAATACACTAACCATTCATAGTCTACTAACCAAGACCACATGGTTTGGAGGTTAGGCTCCATGTTTTACACTAAAAGTGTGCTCAATCAGGTTCCCTCCTCCAAAAATCAAACACAAGGTGAATGATTTACTAGGATGACCATCACAGTTTTCACTAATCATGCTCCAACCATTAAGAGGCCCAAAAACTTTGAAAAAACTCCAAAAGTCACCCAATACAACCTGATATAATCCCTAAATATGAGATGACCAAAATAAAGGGTTAGAAGTACCTGAAATCTAGTAATGGGAAGTTACACTTCCACTGAAATGACCTAGTGTTATTCCATCATCGATCCCTCACACTCAATGGTTATGGAGAACTATAAAAGGTTTGATTCAATGGGGGAGGTTCTTGTAGCCATAGTTTTATTCATTTAATTTTGGTTATTATTTTTTCAAATTCAAGGTAGTGAGAGATGTGGTAGTTGAGTGATGTTTGTCTCTCTTCACTTCACGTTACATAAATGATTATTTCTTCCAGTATTAAATCAAATTTAATATAGATTGTTTTGTTGCACTCATTATATGGATAATTTGAGTACCACGGGTTTTGAATGACACATAGGATGCAGTCAAGAGTTGGGTTAGATTACTAACTCGAGAGAGGTGTATTATATGCTCAGTATCCAAGGATAAATTGTTATGTTAATGCACTTTGAGATGCTATTGAGTGTGATCACCACTTCCACTTTAAATAGTGGAAGATGGTTGGATCAGTGTATATAATCATATCATTGAAGTGTAATGAAATATAATTTAGTTAATGATGTCCATTAAATTAAACTCGGCCATTGGATAGATTATTTATCCTTCTAAAACATATTTTATTTTTTATTTATTTTTATTTCTCAATTTTATTTTACCATATTCAATATACTTTATCCAATTTATAACACACAAAACCACATTCCACTGTTCTTATTTTAATTTTAATTAAACTTGAAAAATCCCAATAACAAAAAAAAGTGACAACTACCATATAAACAATTAATTGAGTGACCACCTCTAGGGAAAACCTAGGTTAGCCGCTATGTTACTCCTTTAAGATAAAAATATTGATGAGGACCTAGTAGCAGGCTCCACACTAGTGAGATTCAAGGGTCACCCCTATCTTCATAGTCATCCCAAGAAGGGAATTGGAAAAGATAGGTCACAAAATCAATATAAAAATATTAATGTGGAATTCACAATAGACTCGGCAATAGTGAGATTAAAGTGTCACTCATATCTTAAAAACCATCCTAGAATGGTCATTAGTGGGGATGGGTAATGAAATCAATATAAAAGTCTATATATATGATCAATAAAAATATGTCATGTTTTAGTTTTTGAAGGAAAAGGATAATGTTATGATATTTCTATATTTATTTAAAGAATACTCTTAATTCAGACCATTTAGCACAACTTCTTTAAAATAAAAAAAATTAACTAGAGGAAACCAAAATTTCACAACATTAGATTTTGTAAATCATTGAGTTTCTAAATCCTGTCAAATTATTTAATGAATTTTGATACTCAAATGGTCATAATTTCCTATATTTTAGATAAAACTTCTCATTGATCCCATAATATGGTACATGAGAGATCCTAGTATTAGATCAAGTATCTCCTATAAAAATAATTTATTCAAGATCATTTGAACATGGAAAATAATTGAAGAAATCTAACATCAAATACCATAAAAATGAGGAAAATTATACATAATTTCAATACTTAAATTATTAAAACAAGATAGATTAATATAGTTAGTTCATCATTTGAGAAGGAATAAATATATTTTCTAGTACTTGTGGTCTCAATAAAACATATAAGTGAATGTGATATTAATAGAGACTAAGATAGTTCAACATATAATTTGATATATTTTTTATACATTTAATAAATAAAACTCATCTCTTGGTTTATCATGGCTAGATTTTATTGTTTAATTTAATTGAATTTGGGTGATATCATAGGCTTATAAAATCCAACACATGGGTGGAAACTATGGTGAAATGATAAAATTAAGTAATGATTATGTTGTGTTAGCTAAAATAACAAGTGAGGTTAGCAATAGTTTTTAGGAAAAATATCCAATTATTGAAATGTAGAGATTAAGAAAACGTAAAAGGTTAATAATGTAATATAAAGAGAAAATTGGATGTGATAATAAAAAATAGGATAAAACAATGTGAGTAGAATAATATCTAAAGTTTTCATTTTTCTCTATTCTAATCACTCAAAACCTGAATATGCATATTATTTTAAAACAAAATATGTGGAAAGAAAATGTATCTTTTGAGTTTTTATCTTCTATTTTTTCATTCATCTTATTTAATTTTGATGAAATTAATTACTTGTGTTGAATATAATTTTAAAGTGTGAATAATTGATTATACATTATATTTTAAATAATTAATAACAATAATAAATTCTAAAGGTTTTCAAAGAAAGAGAAAAATATTTTTTAATTGGTGTGTAAAAAAACAAGACATAAACAAGGTTAAAGTATAAAGGACTAATAAAATTAATGGATGATTTTTTAATCATGTCAACTAAATATTTGATACCAACCAATGAAATATGCAAGGGGTATAAATTATTAATGGATTTTTCTAGGTCGTTCCTAAATACAATAGGTTCATTTATGCCCACATGTAATGTGGATTTAAAAAAATTGAGTTATTAAACATTTAAAATATAAATAGTTTTACTTTTTGGGTGAGTCAAACTTAATTATTCTTAGAAATAAAAATTAAAAGGAAATATTTTCAAAAAATATTAAACATTAAACACATAACATTAATTACATAGATGTCAATATTTATATATATTTATCACATAATTAAAAAAAATATTATTACAATAAGATTGAAATAAAAAATGAAAATAATACTTCTTTACCTATGAGTCAACCAAAAGTATTTTAGGTCTATATACTTAAATACATTCCAATTCTCACTAATCATTTCAGACATTAAAAATAGTACATTTTTTGTTATTTTAGCATTCACTATAAGATATATCGGATCCAAAGGGGTTGATCCCCATTAAGTATCCCTGGTAAGGGGAAACCTAATATTCACAACATATGACAAGGGGGTGGGGATAATATTCTAGGATTGGTGAATATAAATAGTCAGTCAATACTATATAAGAGTGACATAATATTTAGACAACACAACCAATGATGAACATATTCTCCTTTTATAACCAACCCTCCACTTTCAACCCATCTACTTATTGTGTTGGGGACATGATAATATTCTCTATATCATTCCAATTTTATCATATGTATTCAAAGAGACGAGCCTATATCAATTTTTTGTCTTATAATAAAAGCTGATATAGGGAATCTTTGGCACGATGTGGGAGAACATGAGATAGAATCATGATTGAAGGATGAATCCATGTGTGGCGCCTACGGGTCCCATGGCTGTGTCAAATGCATTAGGGTTACAGATAATGCCGAAAGTGGAACCACTTTTGATGGGGAAAATAGTGCAAAATGACGCCGCTTTCTTAGGGTAAAACCAAGATCCCAATTTTACAGAACATCTCACCACTTATGCGGTTTGATGAGAAAATGCATGCTGCTGAAACTTCATCCAATGTTTTATATTTTAATTTTTTTGTTATACATAAATTATATATGCATCCTAATAAATAAGAACCATGATTTAAAAACCTCATATGCATCCTAATAAATAATAGACTGATTTAAAATAGCATATATGATGAAAAAAATAAATAGAAAATATAAAACAAAATTTGTGATAATTTCTATTAATACAAAATTATATAATCATTCTAAAGGGTAAAATGAGAAATTATCTGTAACATTGTGTCAAATTGAAAAAAAATACTTCTCTTTTGAGTTTGGGATGTAGATATTTAATTTATCTTAAAATTTAATGTTAATTTTTTATGGTCAAAAATATGGAAATATTTTAATAACTATAGATATATATAAGTTCCATATGGTCTGACATATGTATTGAGAGAAATATATGAGATAAATTGTTTCAATTTTAACTTCTATCTAGGTTTCAGAAAACATAATGTATGATTTATGATGAATGAACATCATTTTTTGAATCCTCAAGCTGAGATGAACCTATTACTTAAATTTAGAGATGATCAGTGTCTGTTAACACTAAAGGGTGATTGAGACATGTCGTTTAATGGCAGGTGTAGGTGGTGAATACATAAGAAGAATGAGATGGCTTCATCCTTCATTATATTTTTAATTCATGAAAATAGAAACGTTTTATTATAATATAATACAATATAATATAGAAATTATAATATTACTATTGGTGGTGGAGGTGTTACTATCACATAATACATTATTCATCCCCTGAATAGGGGTAGACTTTGAGGTTACCATTAATAGGTAAATGTCAAAAAAACTACAAAATTCCCTACCAAATGGCCTCATGGGAGAGAAAGGAGTCACCCATGACAATGACATATTTTTATTTTTATTTTTGATCCCCCTTTTTAACTGGGTTGGTGGGATATAAATACAGGTAGATTAGGAACTTTAGTATCTGTGGATGGAACTATCTTGTGTTAGTTAGCAGTAATTAACTTGGGTATTACTAATGAAACTGAAAATAATACTCTTCCTACCATAGTCTATCAAGGCTTGTCCATGAAAATTTTAGATTTTTATTGGAAGGATATTATTGATGATTTCTCAATGATTTATCCAGACTTTATTCTCCCATGATTGCTCTGATGAGGAAGGGTGCTATGTTCACAAGGAATGATGAATTTCAGAAATTATTTCTATAGATTAAAGATCATATCACCTCAGTACACATCTTAATCTTTCTAGAACTAGATCAGGGCTATGTGGTATATTGTGATGTGTCTGTATATAGTCTCGGTTGTGTTCTCATACAGGGAGATCATGTTGTGAACTATAGATTTTCGTAGTTGAGAACACATGAAAATCATTATTCGACACATAAACCTAAACTAGCTACATTGGTTCATGCCTTAAAGTCCTAGAATCACCATCTCTTTAGAGAAAGGTTCATATTATTCATTGATCACAAGATTATTAAATATTTCTTATCTCAGTGATACTTAGACTTTAGGAAATGAAGATGGATGAAATATCTCTAAATGTTTGACTTAAACTTAGTGTATATACCCAAAAAAGGGAATTCTATAGCAGATGCTTTGAATTGGAACTCATATGATAAAGTTTTCATGGAAGCTCGTGACTAGTGACAACTAATGAGTGTCACTACTAACATGCACCTAGATTATGCCTAAAAAATGAGAGTGTAGTTTTATTCCCATTTAATCTTATTCCTAACTTGTGGATTCTATAAAAGGGGCTCATATATCAAATCCTAATTACACCACCATTAGGTCAAACCTAAATTATGGGGATACTTCTAATGGTTAAACATAGTATGTAAACTCTTTGTTATATTTTAGAATTGAATTGTAGTACCTCGGTCTTTCTAGGGACAACTTCTTTTGGAATATCACTATTCAAAATGGTCTATTCATATGGGTATTCAAAAAAATGTACAAGGTGATGAAAACTCATTTATGGTGGTCAGGTATGAAATGAAAGATTGCAGATTGCATTATGAAGTGATTAAACTATCAGTAGGTAAAGGTTGAACATCAATTAATGGCTTATATTCTGCCATTTTTCATATACTTTTATGGAAGTGAGAGAAGATTTCCATCAACTTTGTCATTGGTTTACCGAGTAATATCTAGAAACATGATGTTATTTGGGTGATTTAGGATCGAATCACCAAGACGACACACTTCCTTCTACTTAGAGAGTCCAATATGGTATAGGATTTGACAAAGTTTTATATTTAAGAAGTGTTCAAGTTACATGGAATACTATCCCTGTGGATATAGTCCAAATTTCTAGTATTTTTTTCTGGATGAAAAAATTACATCTTTTAATTCATTAAGCACATCAGTTCCAAACACACTTTGAGGTGGTTTCTCGATCTAAATGGTATTTTAAAACCTTATATAGTTTTTAATGTATGGATGATCCATTGGAAATAATCATTGATGTATTATGAAACTAATACTACAATTATATATAAGCCTTATAGGTCATGTATTGGTCATATAAATAGGATAAGATAGTTTACCCTTCATGGTCTAATCAAACATCATTCCATAAGAAGTAAAATAATTTATTTTCCACATAAGCGCAACATGCATATGAAATATGTATTTTAAATAAGGGTTATATGTGTGGAAACCTATAGCATAAATATGATTCAATTCTTTAATAATTTTTTACAAGTACATGTCTATATCATTTTTAGGATCATAAGGTCCATATATGAGTACACTCAAGAAATTAAATGGCTTTGTATACACATCCATAGAGGAAGGTTATAAATGTGAATGAAAACTAACCACGTATTGTGTGAAGTAAGCTTCTGACTAAACAAATTAAAATTGTCACATGATAGAACAAACCTAGAATTCTGCACCTCAGGTGAAAAATCATGATATCATCCATCAAATGTTTTATGTGATAATCCATATGTGGGATGAACTATATTATTATTATCCTTAATTCCCTCAGTATCATTACATCAAATATTTGTTTTAGATTTAATTAAATATGAAAAGATTTGGGAGACTAGGAATCAGTGGAGAGTATCACATTACCTTTTGTGGCATACAAGTTGGTTTTCCATCTACATTTGGCTTCAATTGAGATATACTAAATTCTTATTAATCATTTATTCTCAAGTTTCCTCTAACAAAGCTATAACATTTTGGGAAAGCAAGAATTTTCTTAGTTGAAAATCCAAGTTGATAGATTAACTTCTAATCCATATAATGATTTTATGGAATATCAAATTCATTATAAAGTTCATCAAAAATTTAAGAAGTTAATCGATGCCTATATTAAAAATTATGTCTCACCCCAACCTTGTAATTTCTTTTATTTTTTTCTTTTCTTAGCTTTGGATCTTGCGGTTGAGGTTCAAGTTGAGTTCCCAGTTTAAATTTTTATGCTTTTGAGTTTTTGGTTGGAATTTTGGCATATGAACGGTTTGGTTTCATGGTTTGGGAAACCATGTGGCCTCATCCAGGTAACTGTGTGGTTTTTTCGGGTCTAGGAGTAATAAGTATGGGTTGCTCATGGTTTATTAAACTATGTAAAAACTATGTGAGAGGTTCTGTCCATTTGGAAAATGGCTACAGCATGATTTGCATGCAGTGGGGTCCCAAAACCCCCCTCTTTTTTTCTCCTCCGACTCTATAGATGCATCTCCATATTCCCAAGGTTAGTTTCTTAGGGTTTTTTCCTATTTTTCTCATATTTCTTCTCTCCTATCTTAATCTATTAGTTATATTTTAGTGGTTTCTTGTTTGGATGAACCCTAGAAGCTAGGTTTGATGAGTTGGGTTGTTTTGTTAATTTAAAAGTGGTGTTTAATGATATTTTGTAAATGGTTTGGAACATCATTGAAATGTATTGTAATTGATAATTTTGAAGGCCTGTTTGGCACCATAAATTGTTTTGAAAATTAATTGTGGTTTTGATAGTACAAATGGTTGGTTGGAATATTTTCATGTTTTGAGAAATGATTTGAAAGACCGTGTGATTTTATGGTCCAATTTTCACTTGAGAATGGTTTTTTGTGAGACGGGAACCCCTATGGAGGATTTCCCATGAGTTGGTTATCACATAGGTGGTGTTGGTGTTTGGGGTAGGCAAGTGGGGTGGCAGAAGGTAAGGCAAGTCACAAATATTAGGGCCTCCTCCTTTCACTATATACTATTACCATAGGTTTGTTGGTAACCTTTTAGAGGTTCGAGTGATAGTTTCTTATCAATCCCTATTAGAGGGTTGGTACCCCTTGGATGTTTTAGAGGCCAAGTGGGTTGTTCCACTAGATTGGCAGTTAGAATGGACATTTGGTTATTGAATTTGGAGTTACACCATATGACGGTAGGTGAGACTAACCCAAGTACATCTGAAGATATCTCAAGGGATATTTAGTAAATTACCATGGTTATTATTTTTATTTTCTTTCTTATATTATATTTCACTTCATTCCTTTTTTACATTGCTTAGTTATTTTTAGCATAGCTTGGTATCATTTGGTTTGGATTTTGGTTTGGGTTATGTTTATAAAATCGTAATCCTTTTTTAAAGTGATGATGGGGTGGGAATTGTTTTTGAAAAAGGGAAGGATGTGTTTGTTTATTAAAATTAGAAAAACCTATTTTCATATATGTATTTCAAATTATTGTTTTGGGACTATTTTTGGGAAAGAAAATGCATGGACTTTCGAGTGATTACCTACTAAGCTTTCAGACCCACATCCTACTTGTACCATTTAGTATCAGTAAACCCAAGATATTTTATAGGTTAAAGTGTCTGGTTCGAGCACTCATCTTTGGATCAGGTTAGTCTTGTGGTTTTAGGTGACCAAGAGGTCACATGGAGGTCTGTTGGTGTGTTCGATCTTAGTTGGTATTTAGTTTTTCTTTTGTTCAGCAGTTTTATCTGAATCAACTTTTATATTTATTGAGATTTGGTATTGTTTGTTCTTCTGCAAGCTTGGTTATTTATTTTATCCTAGTTTTTGGGAAAAAATGATTCCCACAATGATTACTTTGATGCTCGGCACTAGTTTCCAGCCCTTTGGGATCAGGAATGCCCTTCGGGCCGTGTCAGGGATCGGGTCGGGTGTCAGGTCAGATGGAATCCTGGCATAGTTCATGAAAAATTTCATACATGGCTTTCCCATTATATAGTCACATTAAAAATTATTTCTTTTTAATTTTACCATATGAAAAATATAAAGTATTCATTGTATTATCAATCAATTTGTTCCCTCTATCAACGTCATCATTTTCATTAGTTGAATCATGTGCACTTGTATTATTGTCTTCTTTAATTGGAATATTTTCTTTCTCGTGATGATAAATTGTCACACCCCAACCATAATTTATCTTTTATTTTACTATTATCTTGTTTTTTATTCCTTAGGCTAAGGTTCAGGTTGATCTCCTAGCTTGAATTTTTGAGTTTCATAGTTTTTGGGTGCTTTTTGACCCTTTTCATGGTTTGAGCATAGTTTGCCTCAAATTTTGTGATCCCCAATAGAGACTTTGCACCCTTATTTTGGTGGAGCACAACTTTCACACTGTTATAGAAAACCATCTTGTAACACCTCGAGCTTCCACAATACGCTTCTCATTCAATAAATGCAATAGCTTGCATTGTACGCAACTTCGAGTTCTAAAACACCGCGACTAATCATAGTAGCTGTTATGAATAGTAATAACCACTTTTTAAAATTATAGAAATTTTATATTTCAAAATAGACTTCATTTTTGGATTCAGAATATCGAAATTAGCCTATGTTGAATTTTTGGTATTTTTCTGAAAACTTCTAATTTTTTATGAATAGTGAAAAATACTTAAAAACAACTTTTTTAATCAAAATAATTTATAGTGATAAATTATAATATTTATTGGTTTTAAAGTATAATTAGAATATATTTTTACCATTTTATCCAATGGTGGTCATTAGAATTAATTTAACATTGAAATTGGACATAAACAATTGCCAATCTTTTGATATAAATTGTTTCTTAAAAACACGCTATTTGTTGTGACAGCGGGAATTAATTATAAAATAAATTAATGTAACTTATATTTTTGTAATTTTGTAAAATAGACATCATTTTTGAAATCTGAATATCAATTATAGCTTAGGGTGAAATTTTGGCATTGTTCTGAAAAACTTCAATTTTTGATGAATAGTGAAACCACTAAGTGATAGTTAAATAACTGATTTTTCGTTTAAATGAAATATTACCACCTCTGTGATTTGATTTTCAAAAATCCTACATACATGGTTGTCATTAAGAAGTAAAATGTGGTTCAATGAGATTAAAATAATTTTTGGTGAATAGTAACTTTTAAGTTCTTAATCGTGATTAGAGGTAATTAGTGTAGTTTAAGGTAAAAATAATGTTTTAATACTATGAGATGAGCTTGACACATGTCCTACCCTCATTTTATGTTCCATGGCCGACCAATACAATCCATGGGTCAACTTGGGGACCCCATGGATCCACTTTAGTTAGAAAATGACATAAATACCTTTTATTTAATGTTAAAGTAAAAAATGACACAAACATAAAATGTTTTACTAAAACAATTTTTACATCGGGTTATACAAGTCATATTTTTGACTATAAATATTCATTGGAAATATAAAAAGATTTCCTACATAATAGTATTTTTTTTATAATTTTTAGACATTAAATAAATTAAATTATTTATGACATCATTATGATGCAGCGATGACCTCATTATTTAACGATTTTAATAAAATGAAAATATAATGTAAAATCCAAGGCTTACACTTGTCCAAAGACTATTGGATGGGTAGATTTCGAACCCTTATCACCTTATCCACGAATTATATAAGTGTGGGACCTTTAGAATCCGAAAATCATTGTGTAATAATGTAACATTTCAATCTTTCCAAAAGAGCCCCTCCTCTCCACTTATAAAAGGCCCCCACCTCTCCCACCTCATTTACACTTTCAAGCCATTTGGCTCGGCCAACCTCTGCCCAAATACTCTCCCAACTTTCCCCTCTTACTCCTAGAAGCCTCACTTTGGGAATAACTCTTCCCAAGGAAGCCTTTGGCTCAAATCAAAAATAGTTACCCGATTTTGAGGTAATGTCTTCTCTAACGTTGTTTTGTTTTATTTTTCTTCTCCAACCCCCTAAACTCTTTTTATTCGTTTCTTTTGTAACAACACCAGTATCCTCAATATACTAGGATGTTTTTATAAGAATTATTAGAGCTACACTTACACACACCTACATCTAATGGTTAAAGAACATACGGTTTCTGTGGATGGCGAATTTCTGCCTCACGAAACGATGATTGTTCAACACTCATATAACACCTTCAAAGGTGGACATTAAGATGTCACTATATTTATATATGATATATGATATGTTTATGTTTTACTTATGCTTCTGTATTTCTCATTTATGTCATACTTTATGATTTCCATTATGGGTAAACGCGATAATTTCATTTTAGGAAGTGCGGACTACCGCCCCCTCAAAGTGATTTGAATCGTTAATGCCATATGTGGGATGTATAAAGGATGGAGTAAATGGTATTATACACTATATTATACTGTAATTATATTATAAATTTATATCATTATGATTTCATTCCATTAAATACGAAATAGAAATGAAAGTAGCGTTCATGCGTACGTACGGCTTACCGTCTCCATGAACGGTGCATTTCATTTCTTACCTCTAAATGTTACGTAATATTATAAATGAATGTATATACTGGATATATATGATATATATGACATATAAATCATGAATATAATTCTGGAGATAATGGATATTCTACCACATAAGCAACTTGTGATTATAAGAAGTTTATTGTTGACTAAAGTACCAAAGATCGACAAAACGACCGTTATTAACTTAAATAATTACATAATGTTCATATCATTGTAATAAGTGATATAAAAAGGATAATGAAATTGAAAATGGTTCTTAATAAGGTATATATTAACTCTAGTTTATTATTCAGGAGGTTAAAGAACAGTTGAGTCAAGTCAGACACGAGGTAAGGGAACTTCTTAACCCAATTTATATTCTTTGGGTTAATCTCCTACTTTCAAATTATGTCATGATATTATTATGTCCTATCTTGTATTTTTACATTATTTATGTGTACTTATAGTGAATACACATAATAGACCTAATTTATTAAAAAAAATGATCTTTTTAAGGACTTCGTCTCAATCCCCTTTCATTGAGGCATATTTGGTTTTATACACAACTTTCTTTTATACGGTGTATAAACCCCTTTGACTTTTACGTTTATTCAAAAGGAATCTTTTTTATACGAAGCATTTTGCTAAACGACAAAAGGGAATGTTTTTCTTTCCGTACTTATGCGGCGACAACGACTTCTCCACCGCCGTGACCATTATTTGAGTTTCGGCTTCCTCTACAAGCCATCATTTTTTTAATGAAAAATAAATACAAAGTTTTAACTTTCTTTTATTTTGGTATTGAAAATGGTTTTGAAAGCGTTTTTATTATATCAATGTGTTGTATTGATATCTTGTGATTGAAATGTGGAAATGTTATTTTTCCTTTATGCATATTTTATGTGATACGATTATGTTATGGTTTATGATATGTTTAAACCTATTCATATGAGGAATGTATTGGACTTAATAAGTGACGGGTGGAGCCCGCTATAGCTCCTCGATGCATCGGTAGGTCTCATGAGACAACTAGACATGTAATTGGCCGAGGCCCTTTCCCAATTTGATTTATGGTTTTGGCCGAGGCCTTAATCATTTTAGACGTCTTGGCCGAGGCCTTGACAAAATGTTTCAGAATGTCTGGCATTATACATTCCCTCATTATGAAAGTGGTTAATGATATTTCATATGATTATTCGACCAGTAGAATATCCATGTGAAGAAGTAAATGGCAGTATCTCATTTTACTTTTGCCATATTATGTTGATGTTAAAGTTTAAAAGGCTTTTGTTTTAGTTATACATTGCCTTAAATGTTTGTGTTTATTTATGAAAGCTTCCGCAATATTGTTATCCTTACTGAGCATCTGAGCTCACCCCTTTCAATGTTTTAATATTTTCCAGGATGTGAAGAAGTATTTTATGAATGACCTGCAGGGATAGTCAAAAGAGGATATGAGTCTGGACTATGAAGACTTTGTTTTTAGTTTTTCACTTTATGATGTAATATAACATTTATGAATGTATCTAGTGTTTCCAAGGCTACTAAACTAATCAGTCTTTCGAGACTTGATCTTTTGTGATCATGCCAATGTTACGAAGTAATGCACCGACTCTGGGAAGCTGGGGTCGGGGCGTTACAGTTGGTATCAGAGGCAGTTTAGTACTAACATTGGAAGCTAGATTTAGATAAACTCTGATTAGAGATCATAGCCCGAAGATAGACTTTAAGGATTAGTATAGAAGAACTTCCTAGAATTTTGGTATTATATAGATTTTGTGAGTTTTCCGAGCAATACATCCCTGTCTGGATACGAGCAGGTAGAGGCGGCTCTGGCACAGATGTACCTAGGGGTAAAACCCGAAAACACCGCTTTGAGCTAGACTCGAACGGGAACTGGTGCACGACAACGGGTCTTGCTGCACTCTTGGTTACGACACTCCTGGGGGATATGCTTAGGATAATTCCCATTTTCTTTACAAACCACTATGAATGGTTATGAGTATATACTTCCTCAAATAAAACCTTTTTATGGTTATGGATTATATCCATAAATAGTTCAATTTATGTTAAGTATTTTACAAGTATGGAATTATGTATTTTGATTCATAAACTAATCTAGTTTATGCCATTGTTTAGAAATGGCGCCTAGTGGAAGGAATGGAAACCGTATCAATGCACGCACTCCGTGTAGGGATTTCCCTCCTGCTCAAGATAATTATTGTGGATCTGGAGATACAACTGGTGCTGATCAACTTTTTACCATATTGGGACAACTCACTCAAGTTATGAATAATAACCTTACTCGTATGGATCACCCTGATCCACAACGTGGAGGATCAATGTTAGACCGCTTCATGAGGCAACAACCACCAACATTTAATGGGGGTACAAATCCATTAGTAGCTGAGCAATGGATAAACTCCTTAGAGAAAATATTCCATGCCTTGGGGAGTAGCGAAAGGGAGAAGGTTGTCATGGCAGTTTACCGCCTCACTGGAGATGCCGATCAGTGGTGGTCGCTGATTCAAAACACAAAGGAAGATGATGACGTATCGAATATGGAATGGAGGGAGTTCAAAGAGCTTTTCTTAGAAAAATACTTTCCTCGTGACCATCGAGCAGATATCGAAAGGCAATTTCTGAGTCTAAAACAAAAGGAGGATGAGAATGTCGCAAAGTATGAGGCCAACTTTACAAGGTTAGCGAGGTATGCTGCAGATTATATACGTAACCCAAGAGGTAAGATTGATCGTTTCTTTGATGGGTTAAAACCATTTCTCCGTCGAGCTTTAGTATCAAAATCCTTCTCATCATACGAAGATATTGTCTCGTGTGCTATCAAGACAGAAAAGAAATTCTCTAAGTCTTATGACAACAAAGTAAAGCAAGAGAAGAAGAGAACGGTGGAACAAAAGACAGATAAAGGGAAAAAGGGAAAGAAGGATTTTCCATTATGTGATAATTGTGGGAAGAATCACCCTGGTACTTGCCTAAAAGGAATGGGAGTTTGTTATAAATGTGGAGAAAAGGGTCACCAGGCTCGTGATTGCAAGGGAAAGAAAGAGGCTATCAAAGTTGAATGCTACAATTGTAGAGAAATGGGTCATTATGCAAATGAATGTCCTAAGAGTCAGGGAAACTTACCTCAGAAAAGGCCAAGGGATCAAGGACAATCTTATGTTGTTACTACAGTTGAAGCAGAATAACTAATGTATTGGTGCTTTTGGACTCATGGATTATATTCTGGTTATTAGAATAATGTGATATATATATAAGGATTGTACTGCAGTACTTGTTGATTTCATTAAGGTTTTAATATGATGAAGGTAATTATATTTTTAGTATGTGACAATAATAGAAACTTTACTTTGTTTGGGGAATCTGATAAATTGATTTTGGAATTAAGAGACCTTTTAGAGAAAGTCTGGACAGAGGTATTTTGGATAACTAAAAAGGTTGGAGTGGATTAAGTTGATCTTTGGACAGTATTGTTTAAGGTTAAAAAAATTTATGAAGATTATTTTTGGAATATTATGATACTATAGTTTTAGGAAAAGGACAACCTGCAGGGTGGGGCATAACCCGTCGCGTCGGACAAAGCTGCAGGAATCGAACCCACAATCATAGTGCGACAGGCCTTTATTTCCTACCACTAGCCAACAGGAAGTCCCTGGTTATTACAAAATAATTTTACTAATCTAAATGGTATGTGTTAACATTTGGAACCTTATAAAATTAGGATAAGTATAATATTTTTGAGTTCTATTATCTTTTTGAGTGAAAGGTGAGTTGAAGGTTGAAACTCTAATTGTCAAGCATAAATATATATATACCTATCTCTTATTCAATGAATAAATTAATTCTTAAAATTTATTAAAGGGATATTAAAACAAAAAAATTTGTTATCCTAATACCTTATTTCTTGTTGAACTGATGATATTTTAAATCAACATAGATTGAAGTCTTTGAGGCCCTCAATTTGACAGTTGATTGTGATTGATGACCTCAATCACTCCCTACAAATATTTACGTTTTTCCTCCAATTATATGTCTCTAATTTCCACCAATTTTCTCCTAATCGAGATCATAATTGGGTGGTGACTTTTTCATTTCCCTTTCCCTCTTATTAAGGCTAAATTTTATTAATCTTATTTCCAATGTGGGTTTTCCACAAAGGTATTTTCTATTTTCAACCTTTTAATTTCCAAGAAAAATTTCAAATTGCGAGGACGCAATTTATTGAAGGAGGGGAGAATGTAACACCTCGAGCTTCCACAATACGCTTCTCATTCAATAAATGCAATAGCTTGCATTGTACGCAACTTCGAGTTCTAAAACACCGCGACTAATCATAGTAGCCGTTATGAATAGTAATAACCACTTTTTAAAATTATAGAAATTTTATATTTCAAAATGGACTTCATTTTTGGATTCGGAATATCGAAATTAGCCTATGTTGAATTTTTGGTATTTTTCTGAAAACTTCTAATTTTTTATGAATAGTGAAAAATACTTAAAAACAACTTTTTTAATAAAAATAATTTATAGTGATAAATTATAATATTTATTGGTTTTAAAGTATAATTAGAATATATTTTTACCATTTTATCCAATGGTGGTCATTAGAATTAATTTAACATTGAAATTGGACATAAACAATTGTCAATCTTTTGATATAAATTGTTTCTTAAAAACACGCTATTTGTTGTGACAGCGGGAATTAATTATAAAATAAATTAATGTAACTTATATTTTTGGAATTTTGTAAAATAGACATCATTTTTGAAATCGGAATATCAATTATAGCTTAGGGTGAAATTTTGGCATTGTTCTGAAAAACTTCAATTTTTGATGAATAGTGAAACCACTAAGTGGTAGTTAAATAACTGATTTTTCGTTTAAATGAAATATTACCACCTCTGTGATTTGATTTTCAAAAATCCTACATACATGTTTGTCATTAATAAATAAAATGTGGTTCAATGAGATTAAAATAATTTTTGGTGAATAGTAACTTTTAAGTTCTTAATCGTGATTAGAGGTAATTAGTGTAGTTTAAGGTAAAAATAATGTTTTAATACTATGAGATGAGCTTGACACATGTCCTACCCTCATTGGATGTGCCATGGCCGACCAAGAAAATCCATGGGTCAACTTGGGGACCCCATGGAGCCACTTTAGTTAGAAAATGACATAAATACCTTTTATTTAATGTTAAAGTAAAAAATGACACAAACATAAAATGTTTTACTAAAACAATTTTTACATGGGGTTATACAAGTTATATTTTTGACTATAAATATTCATTGGAAATATAAAAATATTTCCTACATCATAGTATTTTTTATAATTTTTATACATTAAATAAATTAAATTATTTATGACATCATTATGATGCAGCGATGACCTCATTATTTAACGATTTTAATAAAATTAAAAAATAATGTAAAATCCAAGGCTTAAACTTGTCCAAAGACTATTGGATGGGTATATTTAGAACCCTTATCACCTTATCCACGAATTATATAAGTGTGGGACCTTTAGAATTCGAAAAGCATTGTGTAATAATGTGACATTTCAATCTTTCCAAAAGAGCCCCTCCTCTCCACTTATAAAAGGCCCCCACCTCTCCCACCTCATTTACACTTTCAAGCCATTTGGATCGGCCAACCTCTGCCCAAATACTCTCCCAACTTTCCCCTCTTACTCCTAGAAGCCTCACTTTGGGCAGAACTCTTCCCAAGGAAGCCTTTGGCTCAAATCAAAAAGAGTTACCCGATTTTGAGGTAATGTCTTCTCTAACGTTGTTTTGTTTTATTTTTCTTCTCCAACCCCCTAAACTCTTTTTATTAATTTTTTTTGTAAAAACACCAGTATCCTAAATATACTAGGATGTTTTTATAAGAATTATTAGATCTACACTTACACACACCTACATCTAATGGTTAAAGAACATACGGTTTCTGTGGATGGCGAATTTCTGCCTCACGAAACGATGATTGTTCAACACTCATATAACACCTTCAAAGGTGGCCATTAAGATGTAACTATATTTATATATGATATATTATATGTTTATGTTTTACTTATGCTTCTGTATTTCTCATTTATTTCATACTTTATGATTTCCATTATGGGTAAACGCGATAATTTCATTTTAGGAAGTGCGGACTACCGCCCCCTCAAAGTGATTTGAATCGTTAATGCCATATGTGGGATGTATAAAGGATGGAGTAAATGGTATTATACACTATATTATACTGTAATTATATTATAAATTTATATCATTATGATTTCATTCCATTAAATACAAAATAGAAATGAAAGTAGCGTTCATGCGTACGTACGGCTTACCGTCTCCATGAACGGTGCATTTCATTTTTTACCTCTAAATGTTACGTAATATTATAAATGAATGTATATACTGGATATATATGATATATATGACATATAAATCATGAATATAATTCTGGATATAATGGATATTCTACCACATAAGCAACTTGTGATTATAAGAAGTTTATTGTTGACTAAAGTACCAAAGATCGACAAAACGACCGTTATTAACTTAAATAATTACATAATGTTCATATCATTGTAATAAGTGATATAAAAAGGATAATGAAATTGAAAATGGTTCTTAATAAGGTATATATTAACTCTAGTTTATTATTCAGGAGGTTAAAGAACAGTTGAGTCAAGTCAGACACGAGGTAAGGGAACTTCTTAACCCAATTTATATTCTTTGGGTTAATCTCCTACTTTCAAATTATGTCATGATATTATTATGTCCTATATTGTATTTTTACATTATTTATGTGTACTTATAGTGAATACACATAATAGACCTACTTTATTAAAAAAATGATCTTTTTAAGGACTTCGTCTCAATCCCCTTTCATTGAGGCATATTTGGTTTTATACACAACTTTCTTTTATACGGTGTATAAACCCCTTTGACTTTTACGTTTATTCAAAAGGAATCTTTTTTATACGAAGCATTTTGCTAAACGACAAAAGGGAATGTTTTTCTTTCCGTACTTATGCGGCGACAACGACTTCTCCACCGCCGTGACCATTATTTGAGTTTCGGCTTCCTCTACAAGCCATCATTTTTTTTAATGAAAAATAAATACAAAGTTTTAACTTTATTTTATTTTGGTATTGAAAATGGTTTTGAAAGCGTTTTTATTATATCAATGTGTTGTATTGATATCTTGTGATTGAAATGTGGAAATGTTATGTTTCCTTTATGCATATTTTATGTGATACGATTATGTTATGGTTTATGATATGTTTAAACCTATTCATATGAGGAATGTATTGGACTTAATAAGTGACGGGTGGAGCCCGCTATAGCTCCTCGATGCATCGGTAGGTCTCATGAGACAACTAGACGTGGAATTGGCCGAGGCCCTTTCCCAATTTGATTTATGGTTTTGGCCGAGGCCTTAATCATTTTAGACGTCTTGGCCGAGGCCTTGACAAAATGTTTCAGAATGTCTGGAATTATACATTCCCTCATTATGAAAGTGGTTAATGATATTTCATATGATTATTCGACCAGTAGAATATCCATGTGAAGAATTAAATGGCAGTATCTCATTTTAATTTTTCCATATTATGTTGATGTTAAAGTTTAAAAGGCTTTTTTTTAGTTATACATTGCCTTAAATGTTTATGTTTATTTATGAAAGCTTCCGCAATATTGTTATCCTTACTGAGCATCTGAGCTCACCCCTTTCAATGTTTTAATATTTTCCAGGATGTGAAGAAGTATTTTATGAATGACCTTCAGGGATAGTCAAAAGAGGATATGAGTGTGGACTATGAAGACTTTTTTTTAGTTTTTCACTTTATGATGTAATATAACATTTATGAATGTATCTAGTGTTTCCAAGGCTACTAAACTAATCGGTCTTTCGAGACTTGATCTTTTGTGATCATGCCAATGTTATGAAGTAATGCACCGACTCTGGGAAGCTGGGGTCGGGGCGTTACACATCTAGTAAGCATGTGAAATTTCTATGTCATTTGATAAAGTTGAGTTGTACGATTGGAACATGGTTTTCTAAACCATGCAGGTGTCCCTTCTCTCTAGTAGGGTTCACACGGTTTGAACATGGTTTGGAAAACCATGTGTCCAAACCAAGTGGCTTAACTAGATCCTTAAAAGGTTAAATTTTCATATTTTACCCTCTTATTTCTTAACACGAAATAAGTTTCCTCCTTCCTTTCTTGACTTAGGCGTACCAAGGGAGCTCCCACTCTTCCCTCCTTTGGCTCTCGTTCCACAATGGGTGCCTCTCCAAGCTTTTAGGTGATTTTTCTTTAGATTATTTTAAATTTACCTTGTCTTTATTTTTATCTCTTCTTATTATTTCTTCTTCTTTCTTAGCTTGTTTTCTCTTTGGTTGAACCCTAGAGTGAGGGTTGGCTGATGTTGGTCGATTTATTTGGTCCTAGGGTGTGCGGATTTCTTTGTTCTTCCTCTCCTAATATTTTTTTTTCATCCGTAAATCATTGAGGTAGGTGTTTCTATTCATTTAATTTCTAGAACATTCCTTTTATGCTTGAGCTTTCCTCAAATTCTTTTGAAATTCTATAATTTATCTTGTGGTGTGTTAGTGTAACATTTTTGGGGGCAATTTGGTGTAAATCGTTTTTCAAAAGAGTTTCCACATTTATGCCTACATATATGTGTATGTAAAGTGTTTAATAAAATGCCTAATGGTCATTCAAATGGATTTTGGTGTTTTAGAAATGTGTCTGGTATGGTTGGGATTTTTGTAAAATTGGGTTTCATGTGAAATTTTGGAATTGAATGGTTTTTTATGACTCTTATGCTTTGGTGCTTTTGTGTAAACCCTTGTAGTTAATTGCGATGCCCCTTGTGTTTCTTAAATTAAAACCTTTGGTATTCTGTGGATTTTAATAGGTGTTACATTGAATGTAGAAACATCCATATGTGTATGGAGTGCACATATAGATGGGATCAAAAATGATGGTGTCTACCTTTAGAGAATGTCCCTTTTTAAACCCGGTTTCCAAAATGATCTCCTCCCATTTTTTCCTTTCTCTGGACTTCTTCATAACAAATGATTCTTCTAAAACCCCCAATTCTTCAAAAAATGGTTTCTTGGTTCCTAAATGGTTTTCAGATTTGGTTTCTAGAGTTTGTCCTATTTGTAATCTTAATGGTTTGGTAACTAAATGAAATAATGGCCAGTTTTGAACCTTATGAGAATGTTGTATGTTCTCATCTTGGTTTTGGAAATAGTTTTGGATTTATAAATGATAAGGTTAGGATAGATATTTGTGGAATCTTTGAAAATAGTTTTCATGGTGATATGATGTGTAGGCCTGGTTAGCACCTTTGATGATTTGATGTGTGATGGGAACCTCAATGGTTGTACCTTAGAGGAGAGGGTCATCACATAGGTGGTTTCAGAGTTTGGTCTTGGAATGCACAATGGAATCTGTGGGTTATTGGTTCATGCCACGTATGTGAGAAACTCCTCAATATATGTGTACTAATATTATGGGATTCTTGGGTGTCATCTATTGGGTAATTTGATGGGATCTTATCAACCCTGATTAGATGGGTTGGTACCCCTTGGATTTACTGAGAGGATTGGTGGGTTGTGCCATTAGTGAGCCTAGTTTAGAGAATCTAGTTGGTTATTGGATATGGAGCTACACTATACACTAGAAGGTGAGTCTGAACCGAGTATGTACATGGATTTATTCTATATATGTTTTGGAAATTCCCATGATTATCTATTTGTATGTTATTTTTTCTAATTTACTTTGGTTATTAACTCTTCTAGTTTATACCTACTTGTTATATTGTTCTTTATTTTCAGCTTAACCCATTTTGTTATCTAATATAGATTCATATTTGGGTTTTGGTTTTTTAAATTGGTTTTGGAATTAGAAAAACTATTTAAAAGGGAAAGTCGTGTTTGTTTTTTAAAATTATAAAACCCTATTTTCTAATTTATTTCAAACTAGTTTTTATGGACTGTTTTGGGAAAGGAAATGCAAGGAATCTATGGTGCTTACCTACTGATCTATTTATTCTCATACTCTACTTGTGCCACTCATCATCGGTAGACCCAAGATATTTTTCAAGTTTAGGATTTTGGTTTAGTTTTTTCATTAGAGAAGGTTGGTCCTATGGTTGGTGGTGACCATGAGGTCACATAGAGATCGTTTCATGCTGTTTTGGTTTTAGTTTCATTTTCAGTTTTGTCTTGTTTAGTTTCGGTTGTATTTAGATTTGGATATGAATTTATTGATTCTCATTTATTATTGGTTTCCTTTTGAGTACTCTTTTTTATTCATTTTATCTTTGTATTTATTGGGATAAATCATTCCCACTATGATATATTTGTTTCCCAGTGCTAGTTGTGAGACCAGGAGGATCAGGAATGTCTATAGAGTCTTATCGCGTACTGGCATGGGTATCGGGTCGGATGTCATCCCATCATGGTTCGTGAAAAAATGGTATCATAGAATATATTTATTATTTATGGAATTAGGTAGTTTATAGAATAGGATTTTTGGGACTCAATAGGTAGGTATGGGAAGATCGTTGAGAACTCATACTCATCTTGATCCTCGAGTTACCATAGGTAGTTTTGGATTTGAGACATTTTCTTTGGTTTTGGGGTGAGTGGATTGGGAATAACAATGTAGGTGAACTAGTGAATTTTGGTGGTCTTACATGGATTGGTGACCCATGTGGGGTATGAGTGCACGGTACTCCTAGTGGTTGGTTCTTTATTAGGGCATGGTCCACTAACTCATGTTGCTAGGATTTTCATCGTCACTAGTTCCTCATTCTGGGAGTTCAGTGTGAGTTGTGTTTTGGCTTGGTTTTGGACAGTGTGGGTTGATTTTGAAAATGAAAAAAAAAAATTGGGAACTTGGTTTTGTAAAATGGATTTTAATGGTGGGTATCAATATTTGAAAAGTGGTCTTGGAATGAAATGGTTTTGAAAATCAAAGCAGAAATAGTGGTTTTGAAAAATGATTTCAGTTTTGGTTTGTGATGTTCAATTTTTTGAGCTAGGAGTTTTGGTTTGAGATGTTATTTTTGGTTGAGTGTTGGTTTGATGTTGAATCTATTTTGTGTTTTTGTGTTGTTCAGAGTATATCACCTAGAAAGGCCCTTGAGGTTTCTAGTGAGTCTCTTTCGATTGTTGGCCCTGTCTAGAGTCCCAGTGGAGTGGTGAATCCATGTTATTTCTAGTTGATTCTGATCTTTCTTGGTGATCAAGGTTAGTTAGAGGATGTATAGTGGCTTGAGGAATTTAAAGGTACATTTAATTCATTGGGAACTCCCAAAGCTATGATATTGCATGTTGTTTTGGGTTCGCTTGAAGGTATGATTTTGGATCGATCGAAGGTGATCATCCCATCATCATTGTAAGTTGTAATTTCTTTTGAATCCTTTAAATCCACTTTTATACAGTTTTTCATACCTAAGCAGGTGAATGTAAAGAAAGTGGAAGATCTCTTGGGTGTTCAAAATGTTCAATGGATAGTGAAGTACTATATTGATCTTTTCAAGGATATGGTTTCTTTTTCTCCAGATTTAGCATCAAAAAATCAGTTGAAAGCTCCTCTTTTAATCTAGGTTCTTCATGCATTGATCAAGGAGTAAGTTCTCTCATCTGTGGAAGTTCATATTGGGAAACTAGTGTATGAGGTGTTTCTAGCCGAATTAGTTCCTAGGGTGCAGTTTGTGGTAATTTTCACTCATGGAGGTTCCCTATATGGAAAGAGGTGTCTTATAGATGAACCTGTTGTTGAGGAGTTTATTTATTTGGTTCCATATTCTAATTTTTTGGACCATTTTCTTGTTTTTATTTCAGTTTTGTCAGTTCAAGAATTCTTTGTCATCTTACCACAACCCTATGAAGGATTTCCATCAATGTTGTCATTTGGATTACTTAGAGAAGTTATATAAGTGGAGTTTTCAAAATAAGAAGTATCAATAAGAGGCTATCATCTTCTAACTACGGTGTAGTATATTCTACAAGAAATTAGAGCTATAGCCATAGACCCTGGAGTGAAGCTATTCATGTGGTCAGGAATCATCGGGGGTGTTGGGAACCTTGGTCCAGCTTCCATATCTTCTATTTTAGTGGAGACAGTTTTAATTTTTCTTTTGTAGTTTCGTTGGTTTTTGTAAGTTCCTTCTTGTTGTAAAAGTTTGGTGGTCTATTTCTCTTGGAATTCTATTGGTTGTTTATTTTTAATTCAAGACTTTTATTAGTTGTTCTTTCATGCGTGTGCTTAGTCTTTTTGTATATTGGTTTTGATATCTGGTTTTGATCACTTTGGAGATGTTGTGCCTTGTGGAAAATATTAATCGTGATTTGATTCATTGGTTGGTTCATGTGGGGAGTTCTTGGTTGTGGTGTTATCTCATTTCCTGTAGCGGTGTTTTTGGGAGTTTTAGAGTCAGTTGTCCTAGCTAGTTCCTTATAGTGGGGAGAACCCATTATTGGTTGGAATGGCCGGAAGGCCTTTATTTTTTATTATTTTTTATAATTCACCATTTAAGGGGTGAGGTGGAACCCTTACAAGGCCCGAAGGCTTAGATACACTTACATGACCTGTAGGTCTTAGAGGGAATCACCCAGATAAGACAACTTGGAATTGATCCTCCCCAGCATATGTCATGATATCAACACTCCACCTTCACAGGGCAGGTCGGCTAGCAGTCCTATGCAGAGTTTTATAGGCCCAGTACCAATGGAAATTCCATACCCTCTCGTTCTTCCAATTCCGGTTAGCTCTGCTATAATGAATGTGCCTACCCTAATACTCATCTGAAGTATTTTCCCTTGTAGTCTGACTGGTACATATGCATCATGTGACTCGAAGGCCTTAAGGTAGCCCTAAGGCCTTAATGTGGCCCGAAGGCCTTGAGAAACAACTGGCCTGAAGGCCTTGGGTGGCCCAAAAGGCTTGTAGGACCCAAGGACCAAACTAGTGGCCCAGAGGCCCAGATGGATGAATAGTTCCAGCTACTACAGTATCGAACAGTTCCAGTTATAGTATTGCTATAGTAACCTATAAATATGTCTCCACGGGATTTGATCTCAGGTCTCTATGGTTCTCCTCATTGTGGTTTTTCTTAGATATAGTCATTTGTGACTTGGGAATTAGAAAGGTCACGGAATGGTTTGAGTACAATTTGGATCAAAATGTGTGAGCCCCAGTAGAGATTGTGTGCCCTTATTTTGTTAGAGCATGGTTTTAACATGTTTAGAGGAAACCATGTAGAAATAATATGAAATGGATCTGTCATTTGACAGAGTTTAGTTGCACGGTTGGAAAATTGTTTTCTAAACCATGCATCCAAATAGTATGGGTGTCCCTTCTCTCTAGTAGGGTGTGCACAATTTGGAAAACCATGCTTCCAAACCTTTTGGCTTTCCCATATCCTTAAAAAGTTAAATTTACATCATTCCATATCTTATGTTTTAATTCCAAATTGGGTTTCTACTCCCTTACTCGACCTAAGTGAACTAAGGGAGCTCCCAAGTTTTCCTCATTTGGTCCTCTTTCCTCCATGGGTTTCTCTCCAAGCTTCTAGGTGATTTTCCTTTGGATTTTTGGTCAATTTTACTTTTACTTATTCTTATCTATTTTTCTTGTTTCTTATTATTTCTTGTCTTGGTTTCTCATTGGTTGAAAACTAGGGTGAGGTTTGGATAATTTTTTTTATTTCTCTGGTCCTATGGTGTGCGGATTACTCCTTGAGCCTCGTTCTTCCTCAATCTAGAGTTTCGTCACATATTCACATTGTTGAGGTAGTTTTTTTTTCTCCATTTCCTTTCTGGAACATTCCATTGATGATTGATCTTTCCTCAAATGCTTTCGAAATGATATAATATTTCTTGTGGAAAGTTAGTATAAATTCTTTTGGGATTTTAATGTTGGAAATTTGGTGTAAATAAATTTTCAAAAGAGATTATGCCTACATGTATGTGTATGTAAAGTGTTTGATAAAATGCCTAATGTTATTTCAAATTGATTTTTGTTTTTCAGAAATGTGTGTGGTATGGTTTGGGTTTTAGTAAATTTGGGTTTCATGTGATATTGTGGAATTTAATGGTTTTCAATGCATCTTAAGATTTGGGGCTTTTTTGTGAACCCTTATAGTTAATTGTGATGCCCCTTGTATTTCTTCAATTAAAACCTTTTGTAATCTATAGATTTTAATGGGTGTTTCATTGGATGTGGGCACATACATATGTGCACATAGTGTACATGTGTATGGGCTTAGAAATGATGGTGGATCTCTTTATAGAATTTCCCTTTTTAAACTTGGTTTCCAAAATACTCTCCTCTCATTTCTTCCTTTTCTCTAGCCCTCTTCATATTAAATGATTCTTCTAAAACCCCCATCTCTTCCAAAATGGTTTCTTGGTTCCTAAATGTTTTTCAAATTTTGTTTCTATATTTTTTCCAATTTGTAATCTTTGAGTAATGGTTTGGTAACTAAAAAATGTAATGGCCCATTTGGAACCTTATAATAATTTTGTATGTTTTCATATTGGTTTTCGAAATAGTTTTGGATTTGTAAATGCTAAGGCCCGGTTGGAACTATGTGGAATATTTGGAAATTGGTTTCAAGTTGATATGGTGTGTAGGAAGGGTTGGAACCTTGGATGATTTGATTTTTTATGGGAACCTCTATGGTAGTCCCTCGGAGGAGAGGGTCATCTCATAGTTGATGTTGGAGTTTGGGATAGGCAAGAATGGTGGAATCTGTGGGTTATTGGCTCATGACACATGTGTGAGAACCTCATAATTCTCTATTTACTACTATCATGGGATTCTAGGGCATCATCTAGATGGTTGAGTGATGATTTCTTATCAATCATAATTAGATGGGATGGTACCCCCTAGATTTTCTAAGAGGCCATGTGAGATGTTCCACTATTGAGGCCAGTTTAGAGTAGCTAGTTGGTTATTGACTATAGAGATACACCATATACTAGAATTTGGTTCCAAACCTAATTTGTTTTGTGATTTATTATTGATATGTTTAGGAAATTACCATGATTATATATTTATATGTTTTGTTGTTTCTGCTGCACTTTGGTTATTAGCCCTGCTAGTTTATACCTTCTTGTTCTATTGTCCTTTTTTATCTTATCCCATTAGATGATCTGGTATGGATTCATACTTGGGTTTTGGATTTGTAAATTGGTTTTGGAATTGGAAAAACTATTTGAAAATGGAAAACCCTATTTTTCTAATGTATTTAAAACAAGTGTTTATGAAATGTTTCAAAAAAAAATCAAGGACTTTGTGGTACTTACCAAATGATCTGTTTATGGTCACACCCTAATTGTTCCATTAGACATCGGTATACCCAAGCTATTTTTTAGGTTCAGGTTTCTAGTTCAGTTGTTCCATTTGAGCAGGTTTTTCTTATGGTTGGTGGTGACTAAGAGGTCACATGGAGATCATGTCATGCCATTTTGGTTTTAGTTTTGTTTGTAGTTCTGTCTTGTTTAGTTTTGGTTGTATTTTTATTTAGTTATATATTTATTAATTCTCAATTATTATTGGTTTCTTTCTATGTACTATATTTTCTTCATTTGATCCAAGTATTTATAGGTCTTAATTATTCCCAAATTTTTATCTTTAATACTCGATTCTAGTCATTGGCTTGGGAGGATCAGGAATAACTATGTCATTGTTGTAGACTAAGTTGGGTGTTGGGTTGGATGAGAGCCCAGCCTAGTTCATGAAAAAATGGTATCATGGAAGCCCTTTGTTATTTGGGGCATCAGGTAGTTTGGAGATTTTTATTGTTGGGACTTGAGAAGTTGGTATAAGAAGATCATTGCAAACTCTTACACATCCTGAGCCTCGAGTCACCAGGGGTAGTTTGGGATTTGAGTCTTTCATTTTGGTTTTTGGGTGTGTATGTGGGGGATGACAATGGAGGTGAACCAGTGAAGTGTAGTGTGATTACATGTGGTAGTGACACATGTGGGGACCGAGTGCATGGTACTCCTAGTGTATGGTGCTTACTTAGGGTGTGATCCACTAAACCATGTTTATGGTTTTTCCCTCATCATTAATTCTTCATTTCGGTAGTTTGATATAAGTTTTGTTTTGGTTTGGTTTTAGCTGGTGTGGATTGATTTTTAAAATGAAAAAATGGTTTTTGGGAACCTGGTTTTAGAATATGGATTTGAAAGGTGGGTTTGGGTATTTGAAAAGTGGTCTTGGAATGGAATTATTTTGAAAATTAGAGCAGAATTGGTGGTCTTGAAAGAGGATTTCATTTTTGGTTTGTGATGTTTACTTTTTGAGTTGGGAGTTTGGTTTGAGATGATTTATTTGGTTTATTTTTGGTTGTATGTTGATTTGGTTTTGTGTTTTTATGTTGTTCATATTATACCACCCAGAAAGGAAATTGAGGTTTCTAGTGAGTCTATGTCTATTGTTATCCCGGTCTAGACTCCTAGTGGAGTGGTGAAGCCATGTTCTTACCATTTGATTCAGGTATTCTATGGTTTTCAAAGTTCTTTAGAGGTATTGGAGTGGTTTGAGGATGTTTAAGGTGCCTTCAAGTCATTGGGAACTCTTGAAACTATGAGATTGCATGCTATTTTGGGTTCATTTGAAGATCTGAGTTTGGATTCATGGAAGTTGATTGTCCCATCATCGTTGCAAGTTAGAATGTCTTTGGAATCCTTTAAAACCAATTTTATTATGTGATTCATACCTGAGGAGATGAAGGCGAAGAAAGCGGCAGATCTATTGGGGGTTTAGTAAGGTCAATAGATAGTGATGGCCTATATTGACCATTTCAAGGAGATGGTTTCTTTTTCCCTAGAGATAGCATTGTAAAATCAATTGAAATCTCCTCTTTTTGTTTGTGGTGTTTTTATAGTAATCAAGGATAAAGTTATCTCATAGGTGAATTTTATATCAGGAAGATAGTGGATGTGGTGTTTCTAGATGAATTAGTTCCTAGGGTTTAGTTGTTGGTGGTAGGTGCTCGTAAAGGTTCCCCATCTAATGAGAGGTGTCTGCCAGAGGAACCAGTTCTTAGGGAGTTTTTTTCAGTTCTAACTTCTCATTTGTCATATTGTTCTCTTGTTTGATTCCAATGTGGTAATTTCAGGCATTATCATCCATCTTTCCACAACCCTCCAAATGAATTACCATGATGTGTCTATTTGGGTGACTTGGAGTTGTTCTGTAAGTGTAGTTGTCAAAATAATAATTATCCATCGAAGGCCATCAGCTCCTGATTTTAGGGAAAATGATTCATGAAAAAAAGGGTTGTATCCATAGGCCCTAGTGTGAATCTCTTCATGTAGTCAAGACTATCCAAGGGTGTGGGGAACATTATTCCAGCTTCTTTCCCTACCTTTGGAGTGGAGATAGTTTGAATGTCCCTATTTTATTTTCTTTGGTTTTTGTAAGTTCCTTATTATTAAAAAAGTGTGGTGGTTTAGTTCTCTTGGAATTATAATGCTCGTGTCTTTTGAATTCAAGTATTTGATTAGTTGTTCTTTCATGCACGGACTTAGTATTTTTTTGGATTGGTTCTGGTTTCCAATTATGATCATTTTAGAGATGATCATTTCTTGTGGAAATGATGAATCATTCTTTGATTCATTACTTGGTTTGATTTACTTTCATTAGATTTCTTTTTTTGGGGGGTTTTGGTTTGGGATGGGAGTTTATAATGGTGTGTTTGGTTGGTTCATGTTGGG
This sequence comes from Viscum album, assembly GCA_963277665.1. NCBI lineage: Eukaryota > Viridiplantae > Streptophyta > Magnoliopsida > Santalales > Viscaceae > Viscum > Viscum album. The sequence continues at coordinate 846,738,177 of OY728133.1, forward strand.
AGTTCCTGATGGTGGTGTTAGCTCATTTCCTATGGTGGTCCATCCATCCATCCAACATTGAGATTTTATTATATCAAAGGGAAAAAATGAGGGTTGTGGCCCGAAACAGATCAGGGAGGTCTAAAATAATGCAGGCCTAAGGAATCTGCACGAACCAAGCTAACACATTCATGGGGAAGGGATCCAATACTACTAAAAACAATGTGTAGGTTGGTCGGGGAGGCCCAGGATGATAGGAAGTCCTCAACTTTGTTACCTTCTCTCCACGAGTGATTAAGACAAGTGTCACCTTGAAGAAAATTTTTGAAGTTGCGAATTAAATAGGATAAAGTCCATGGTATGCTAGAGGTACCTTGAATTGAGCGAGGAAGATTCATTGAGTCAGTTTCCACTTGATGAATAGGGAACCCATGGGCGTGACACAAATCCAACCATGTGAGTAGAGAGGTAGCCTCATCCCTGAGGGAATCGCTCGGACCAAACCACCAACAGAAGGCCAAGACCACCATGCCATGCGGATTACTAATAATGCCCCCACCCCTCATGCAGCCGTTCATATAGGAGCCATCAACATTCAGCTTGAGGCCTAAGCCGGGAGGATTCCAACGAACCCAATGACCTTGAGGATACACCCTTGGAGCAATAGAAATATGGTTATTGGCCATGAAATGCCAAAAGGAAGGAGCCCGTTCACCAAGTTTAAGAAGCAGCAAAAAGTCAAGAGCAAGGGACCTTGCCCTAACTCGCAAGGCCAAACTAGAACTGGAGCATCCCTCCTGTCTGGCGATATTACGAGCAGTCCATATGACCCAGTAACCAGCCGCGAATACCACTGAGCGCACCCTCTGTTCCTGGACATGATCCGAAGAACCAAAGAACCAGGCCTGGAGAAAGGCGTCCCCAGAGAGACCCGAGAAAGTTTTCCCAGATAAGTCATGGAAAATGGACCATATACAGCATGCACAATCACTCCTAAAAAACATGTGTTCAGACATCTCTTCCTTCGGGCTGTTGCAGCAAAGACATTTGGAGGCGAGAGGAATACCCCTACGACTTACCTCTTCATCAGTGGGAAGTGCCCAGTTGTGAAGCCTCCAGATAAGAAAATTGAATTTGTTCGGGATATCAGTACATCAAAGGAACCCACCCCAAGAAACATGACCCTCGGCAGTAAGCAGGACCCCACGGAAGGCCTTCGCTAAAAACAAACCAGACTGGGAACCCGTGAACACCATCCGGTCCAGTTCAGAGGTAATAGAAATACTGTGAAACATCTTCAGTTTAGATTGTGAGAGGATAGCTTGTGTGAAAGTAGGAAAAAAAATAGGCCTACAATAAATAAAAGTCAGGGAAGGGGCACCCTGGGAAGCCAAGGATACTCCCCAACCAATTGTCCCTCCATAGGTTGATCACCCCCTCACCAACAATCCACCTCGAATGATGCCTCAGAGTAAGGATATGGCGGAGAGTAACCTACGGTGGTCCCATTAGGATTTTTAGTGATGGTTGTGATATCTAGTTCCTTGTGGTGGGTATAACCCATTACTACTTCCCTATAGTTCTCCTTGTTGTGGTTTTTCTTAGACCTATTTGGGTGTGACTTGTGAAGTTGAAAGGACAAACTGAGGTTCCTAGTTTTGTTCTATTTTATTCAATTTAAATCTTGAGTTTAATTTCTCATTTGGATTAGAGACTTTATAAAGGAATAAAGTGTTTTTGATGGGGATAATTTTCAAGCCCTAATGAAAATTTCTCTTTTATTTTATTCTTCTCTTGGTGTTGGTTATTTTGGTTGAGGTTTGGGTTGAGATCCTATCTTGAATTTTTTATTTTCAAAGTTTTTCTCTAGTTTTTGGAGTTGTTCAAGGTTTGAGCATGGTTTGGATAAAATAATGTGAGCCCCAGCAGTGACTGTGCACCCTTATTTTAGTGAATTATATCTTGCACACAGTTATAGTAAAATGTGTGTAAAGCATGATAAATGGATCTATCATTTGACATAGATAATTTTTACAGTTGATCAACATTTTTCTAAACTGTGTGACTAAACCATGTGGGTGTCTCTTCTCTCCAGTAGGGTTCACATACTTGGCGCATGGTTTAGAAAATTGTGCATACAAACCATGCGGCCTGCCCAGATCTGTAAAAATTTGAATTTCCCTCTTTTCCCCCTAATATTTTAATCCCAAACATGGTGCCCCTTCTCTCTAGTTTATGTCTTCTTGTTCTATTGTTAGTTATTTTCATCTTAGCCCATTTTATTATCTAGTATGGATTAATACTTGGGTTTTGGTTTTGTAAATTGGTTTTGAAATTAGAAAAACTAATTAAAAATGAAAATTTTTGTTTGGTTTTTAAAATGATAAAAACACTTTTTTCTAATATATTTCAAACTAGTGTTTATAGATTATTTTGGGAAAGTAAATTCATGGACTCTATAATTATTACCTACTGATTTTTTTATGCTCACACCCTACTTGTACCACTCAGTGTCAGTAGACCCAAGCTATTTTTCACGTTTAGGTTTCTGGTTCAGTTTTTCTATTAGTGCAGGTTTGTTTTATGGTTAGTGGTGACCAAGAGGTCACACGGAGATCATGTTGTGCAATTTTGGTTTTACTTTCATTTATAGTTCAATATTTTTTAGTTGAAGTTGTATTTGTATTTAGTTATGTGTTTATTTTAACTCTGTTATTATTGGAATCTTGCTATGTACTCTTATTTCTTCAATTGATCTTGGTGTCTATTGGGTTAAATCATTCCCACTATGATATCATTGATTTCTGGTGCTAGTTTCCATCCTTAGAGGATTGGGAATGTCTCTCGGGCCTTTTATGGTTCGGGTTGGGTGTTGGTTTGGATTGACGCCTAGCCTAGTTCTTGAAAAAAATAAACAAAAACAGATCAAATAAAAAATTCTCCATTCCACTCATTTTATTTCGATCATGAATAGTCTGGATTTCATTTTCCCTTCATTATGATACCAAACATAATAGTTCATCTAAAAAATCGTTTTTTATATGGTAGCTAATTTCTTCTTGAGTCAAATAAGGTTTTTTGACACAATTATAACAATTCAAACATATAAGTCCTCAATATGAAGCATTATTAAATCAAAATTTAAAAAAAAAAGTATACCATAATTAGAAAATTCATGACAACCATGAATATTTTGAATACATATTAGGACAAAAAAATAATTCCAAAACTATATATATATGTTTTATTATGGGATTTTTTTTTAAAGAAGAACATGGTTCCAAAAAATATGAAAAGTCCCATATTTGATATATATGATTTTATTAGGGAAAACATTTATAATACCAGAATGACATAATTCAATATCACATGTCTTTGGAACATATCCAATAAAATAATCCAAATACCCATTTTAATATGAAATTCATCAAAGAATACTAGTATCTAACCAAAAAAAGCATAAGAGATGGAATATGATATAATCAATGAATAGTGGTAGAGACTTAGACAAAGTATAAGACATGGAATATGAAATAGCTAATACATACTATTAGCACACCAATTAAAGAACAATTCATGGATAAAGCAACAAGAAATACATTCAACTAAAAAAATGTATGTTCCTCATCCAAATAAGTTTTCGATGTTTTAAAACATAATATAGGAAAACATATATTTAGGAAAATATTTTTTTTACATTTTTAACCATTTTAACATAATAACTATCACATTTAGACAAAATATGTTTACCATTTAAGACATACAAAAGGACCCCACATATTGGTTAGAATAGATAAATTTGGTTGAATTCTTAAAAAATAATAAAAACACTAAGAGTATATGTTTTCAATAAATAATAGATTATTCAATTCAAGTGTAGTTCAAGAACTAACCCATAACTGAACACTTTACTAAAGATGGTGCAACAAGTATTTTTTTAATAATTTTTTGTTTCAACAAAATCATATCTAATAAATTTACAAAACAAATACAATGGGTGTTTATAAAATTAAATTTTGGTTCAAAATTAAATTTTATACTCAAAACATGTTCAAAGTAAATAAAACTAATGTAAATATAGATAAATTTTATATTAAAAACCTAATTCATGCTTACATGATGTATTAATAATGGCATACCATAAATGAAAAATGTTGTCTTACTTTCCTAACCTACAACCAAAATAATAAAAACATGTTTCATACTTTATCCAAGTAAAAAAGTGGCATAAACATAAATAAAATAAATGAATTCCCCTATTTATATACATAACCACTTAGAAATTTATTTAATAAGAATTAGAATGAAATAATTCAATATGACATGTCTGCAGAACATGTCCAATAAGATAATACGAATACCAATTTTAATATGAAATTCATCAAAGTGTACTAGTCACCATCCACAAAAATCATAAGAGATGGAATATTATATAATTTATGTATACTAATAGTGATCCAAAAAAACTATATGTAATGCCCTAAGTTTTTGAGCGGGTCAAAATTTCCCCAACCTCTTTGAATTTTTTAGTTTGGTGGTTAGACCAACCTTTTTCTTATTAGTCAAAACTTAATTCTAAGAGTAATTTGACCCAATGCATTATTTCTAGATGGGTTTAAAGGTTCAAAAAGTTCCTTAGGGTTTCGAGTGGGTTTTCGGTGTGTCGGAGGCTGAAAACCCAACTTTTCAGAGTGAGCTATTAGAGGTGCATAGTTTGGACAATCATATGGCATCCTAGAAGAAAATGTGTGGCCCTATTTATTCATTGGGTACATTTTTCCAAATCATGCAGTAGGGGTTTCACATCCATGAAGCACCTCTGAAACATTTAACAGATGGTTCAGGCATGTTTTTTGCATGGTTTGGCAAACCGTGTTCCTTTCTTATGCGAGGTGTGGTTACTATACAGTGGATGCCACACGGTTAGCCAAATCATGGGGGTCATTTAAAGATGTGAGATTACCATTTTCCCTTATCCCATATTTCTTAATTTTCTCCCTTTTCTCCTCCTCTTCACCATGTGTAGTATGGAGCTCCTCCCTTTTTCTTCCTCCTCTAAGATTGGATCCAAAATCCTCCATCCGAGATCCATTTTGATCGTTTTCAGTCTCATTAGAACCGCATCGGTAAGGCCTTCGTTCCACTAGATTATTTTTCTATTTTCTCTTTCCATACTATATGCTAAATCTGTATAATCTATTTTACCCTATTTTCTAGGAATTCATATAAAACAATAATTTCTTCTGAATCGGCTTGAGTTAGAGGTTGAAATCAGATAAGAGAACATCTACCAGTGAGAGGTAAGTGGTACCTAGCTTTCTATTTGATTTTTCTCATGTTTTAGGGGTATGCTCTTTATGCACCATGAGGGTTGACTGAGTTGGACCCTAAATAATTAAATTCTTGTTTTTAAATTAATGAATTGATTCCATGGGATGTCATTGGGTATTCCCTAGACCTTTTACACATGGTTAAGCTGGGTAAGGGTCCTGGACCATATTGGGTAGTTTAGGTCAAATATATGAATTAAATTAAATTAGATTGTTTATATTTATTTTATTGGTTTGATGGGAACATGATGGAAATTTTCCAAGGATTGAGTTGGTGATGTAAACTTGGGTTGAGGTGACTCGTTCATCAAGTTGGCCCTAGCCCAGATACTTGAGGTGATGTTGATCACCAGGTTAGGTGACATGGTCATTGGATTGAGTTGATGTGAGCATCAAGCTGTGGGCATGGTTTGTGTGATATGGGATAATGTTTACCATGAGGTTTAACAACATGTTCACAGGGGAATGAGGTGTCAATATGATGTGTATTAGGTAAATTTTTTGTGATTTCCACTCAACGTGTTGGCTGATGATCCACTGGATTCTTGTTCACACATATACAAATCAAATAATGATGCGGTGTTGAACAATTGTGTTAGAAGAGGCCTCTATTATTTGTGAATTAGGATGGTGTTGACCATCAAAAAGGTTGGAGGTTCTTGTCGTAGAATTATATGGGGATGGAGAAGAGACAATGGTTGATGGTGATGATACCACTATTTGGGGGATGAGGATCACCATATTTTGAGTCTATTGGGTCGGGATTATTTAGGAGGGTAGATATCATCATTATTTAGGACATCGTCTGTTGATCCTATGATGTTTATTATTTGGAGGACATACATCATTGTTCCTCGAACATCAGGCTTCAAGACGAAAGGGATTTCTGAGCTGAGGTTTGAGGGACTAGGTACTTTCTTGGGCATGCCTTCGAGACACCAATTATTTGATTATGATATAGGAGGTGTCGGTTGTCATGAGGTTCCAAGGATACTTTTATAGGAGGTGCATTATGGATATCTTGATTTCTACTTATCATGGGATTCCTTGGGATTTATTCTAAGGATCCCCTCCTTAATAGTTATATATATGAAGAAATATTTTTGTATGTCATATATATAATTGGGGGCAGGTGGGATGTCGATGATGGATGAAGGAGGTGATTTCTTCCTTTTGGTTGTTGAGGACAAGGGAAGTAGGTTATTTATATGATATACATGTGCTATTTATTTATATTTAGAACACATTCATTCTTTTTTTTAATTTCACATCTCCTTCTCCAAAAATCTTGAGCACTTCTCCATTCATAAGGTAATCCTTATTGAAGATTATGGAAACATAATTTACCATGCATCCCTTCTCATATATTGAGTGAAATAAATCCCTTGAGTCAAGAATCCATGACACCAAAAAAATTACATGACTAAGAAATACAATGTTGTCTCCCAAAGATATGGTGTTTTTAGATAAATTAGAAGCATACTTTTCATAATTGACTCATCTCTCCTGATAGTCCTTCCATAAATGTCTTTTTTTCTATAGTACCAACATCTAGAATCAATAAGGCCAACTAATTTCCTCATCTCCTTTATCTTCTACATTCACCATTCTTCATTATTTTCTTTTGAACATAACATACCATGAGTACCACATTGAAAGTAGTTTTGGTAGAATCTGAGCCTTACTTCCACTAGATCTCTTCATTTAGAATAGTATACCAGATCTCCTAGAACACCAACTCATACTTACCATTGGAATTTCTCACCATAGTAATAATCACATACCATGATACTAGAAGAAATGGCATAAGGATCAACACTGAAAATACCTCTATGAACATTACACCCACTGATTCCAACTGGATAAAAATCACATTGAATTCATTGACATGATCTTCCACCAAACTTCCTTTTGAAATCTTCATACTGAAAAGTATTTGCATAAAAAATACCTTGTTCATTACAGTCGACATATCATACATATTTTCTAGCATGGATATTAATTCCATATGTTCTTCACCTCCAAAATATTAAAGGCCACATTATGATCCATATAGGGGTGTATATGGGTCGGGTTGGGTTGGGTATGGTCAAATTTTTCACTCAACCTAATCAAAGGTTTTTGGGTTGGGTTGGGTTATAGAATTTTTTTGAAATGACCTAACTCGACCCGACTCGATGTCAATTGGGTTGGGTCTGATCAGGTTTTTCAGATCAGGTAAATAAAAATTACAAAAAATAATACCAAAAAACTATAAAAATATAAATTAAATTAAAAATAAACTAATTTATAACATTTAAAATCTTCCAAATACAAATATAACAATAATCCCCATTAACTTCAATTCAAAATTGTAAAAAAAATTGGATAAAAAACCAAGAAATACATCATCACATAGAGCACTGAATCCATTTCTATTAACCAATGAAACATTGCCTTTAATTTATAAATAAATTAGGCATGAAATATAAAATGACCTATAATCTGTATTAACCAACAAAAAACATAAATTCAAATAAACTTTCATCTAAAAAAATTCAATAAACATTTCTATTAGCCAAAAAATTCAAATAAAAAAATTCAATTAATATTTATTAAATTCATTTGAACATTAAAGGTATTTTATTTATACATTTTATATCTTGAAAAAAAAACATTATAGGTAACTATTAAATTTAATAAACATTAAATGTAATGTTTAAGGCATTTCTATCATCTAAGAGGTGATAAGAGAGAAGAGGAGTGTCTGAACCCAGGAGGAAATAAATTAGGGATTGGTTGGGTTGGTCGGGTTAGGTTAGTTGATTATTTATCTAACCCATGACTCAACCCAACTTGATCTCAACCAAACCAAAATTAATCCAACTAATCCATATCTCGTGTGTAACTCGACCACACAAGGTTTGGTTCTGTTTGTAAACCCCTAGGGCCAACATCATCTGAATCACACACAGTGAATTTTGGTAGTCTTTCCATATCTCCATTTTCCATTTATTTTAAATTGATCCATGTGGATAGAGTCTCTAAATATCTATGGAATAGATAATCCTCTAAATGAATCCTCTAAAATTGGAAATATGATCATTCGAACATTTCATGTTGAAACTTTACCATTTTCAACATCATCTTTCTGAATCAGAACTCCCATTAAAATAAAAAGTAATAAAGGATAAGAATTAGACTTCTTGGGTGTCACCAATTGGGATATATGCATCTGAGATCTACACCAATCTCTAATATAACTTTTTATGCCAAAAACCCTCAATCTGAACCACTTTTAGATACTCAAATATGAAACAAGGCTTCCAAAAGACCCAAAAAAATCAACACATGACTCAGTGTATCCAAAATGAGAAGCTTCAGGCCCTAGACACACACTGAATTAGTGCTCAAAAAAATACTCAACTCACTCCTAATGTGGAATGAAGAAAAATTAAAAAAAGAATACTCAACACAGAACACTAGAAATATGTGTGGTTCGGAACAAGTTCTACTCCACGGAAACACTGTAACCTTAAAATAAGATAAGAATAAGAGAAAGTCCACATTGATTTACAAGTGCCTAATCTATAACACTACCTAGTATAAATCATAAAAAAACTTTATAGTCAATCCAAAGCATAATTAAAACCACAACATTGAGCAAGTGGCCTATGCCCATCTATTTATAAATGATCTCCACAATATCCCTTTTAGTTTATCTGGTTTCACCACCTTATGATCTTTCTGTTCATCTGATGCCTGGTCAAGGAAATATTAGGATACTCATTGACACACTGACTCTATCAACATATTCTATTGAAAAATGTAGTATCTAAAACTCATCCACCTTCCCTTCTGAACATTTCCACCCAGAATGGTTCCACTGTTGCTTCTTGGTTTTATACCCTTGGTTTTGCTCTCACTACCTCCATTGGTGCTAAATTATGATCCCAAAATATCACCTTCTAGAATGTCAAATACTTAGTCAAAAAAAATTCACAGATCCAAGCCTATAAGTATTCACCAAATCCACTTCTACTAGCTAATTTTAGAAGTACTTAAGCTCACTTATAATTTTGAACCAAATGACTAGCTAAATAAATCCCTACACAAGGATGAAAACCCTTGTTAGTGCATACCAAATTATGATTGTGTCTAGATATTTCATGTATTTATCTTCATCTAAGACACACCTATAGTGGGACCTATAAGCACACCATATTTCTACTATGCCTCGATGTAAATAATTTGAGCCACTGATTATTCTCAAAACTAATTATGTTGTAGCTGTTTAATGATGATGATGAGGCTTTTCCATGTGGAGAAATATGGAGGTAGAGTTAAACCTTATTAGTAAAATATAAATTTAATTATTTCAATTTTAAGAATACTGGTTATCTATTTTAAAGGGAAAAGTGGGGATGTGGGTATTTTTATATTAAAAATCTACCCATACACAATTCTGGCTGCTGAATTTTATTATTTTACTCTCTCTTTTTAAAAATTCAAGTGTTTTTATTCTACATAATTCTTATCTTTTTCAATTTTCTTCCCCACAAATAACCTTTCAATCTTCCCTCATCAACCTCCCACACTCTATGGATATAGAGAAATAAAATAGGGTTGATCCAATTGGGAGGTTCTTCCCTCCTGAGATTCATTCATTTAATATTGGTTATTATTTTTTTATAATTCAATTATGATAGTGATATGTGTGGGAGCTAATTGATGGTTGTCTCTCTTCACTTCACATTACTTAAATCCTCATTTGTTCCACTATAAAATCAATTTTAACATCCCTTATTCTATTTCATTTAGTATATGAATTATTTGAGTACCATAGGTTTTAAATGACATGTGGGATGTGGTCATGAGGTGGGTTAGATTATACACTTACGATAGGTGTAATATATGATCAATATCCAAGAATAAAATTGGTTGTTAACTTATTTTGAGAGTCTCTTGAGCACTCTCATCACACCCATGTTAAATAGTGTAAGATGATTTTTGGAATGGTATATAATCCGATCATTGATATGGAATGAAATATAATTTAATCAACAAGGACCAAGACCCTAAACTCATCCTTTATATTGATCATTTATCCTTATAACACTTGTTTTAATTTTTATTTATTTTATTTTCCCTCTTTTATTTTAAGTTATTAAATTTACTCTATTCAATTCATAACACAAAAAACACATTCCTCCATTATTGTTTTCATTTTAATTAAACATGAGAAAATATCAAAAACAAAAAAGCGACATCTCCCATGAAGAATGACTAATTGACTGACCACCTCCAGATACAACCCAGGTTATCCACTATGATACTCCTTTGGGATAAAAATATTAATGAGGAATTCACAATAGTCTTGGCATTAGTGAGCTTCAAGGGTCACTGTTTTCTTTATAATCGGCTTATAAAGGGCATTAGTGGGGACTATTAATAGAATCAATATAAAAATATTTATATATGATTCATAAAAATATGTGTTTTTTTTAGTTTTTTAAGGATAGGGAGAATGTTATGATCTTTTTATATTTATTTAAATAATAGTATTCATTCACACCATTTATAAAAAATTATTCAAAATAAAAAAAATATTGAACTAGAGGAAACCAAATTGTCACAACATTATATTTGTTAAATCATTGAGTTAATAAATCCTATTAAATTATTCAATGAATTTTGATACTCAAATAGTCATAGTTTCTTACATTTGAGAGACAAATTCTCATTGATCCAATAATATGGTCCATGAGAGATCCAAGTATTATATAAAGGATTTCATATACAAATAACTCCTTTAAGATCAGTTGAACATGGAAATTAAAGGAAGAAATTAAACATAAAATATCATATAAAACCAAGAAAATTTTACACATACTTTCAATACTTAGATAATTAAACCAAGTTAAATCCAAGATTCATATAGTTAGTGAATCATCTAAGGAAGAATAAATATATTTTTTGGTACTTGTGGTCTCAATAAAATGCACAAAGGGTTATAAGATTAATAGAGACTAAGAGAGGTCCAGGCATAATTTTTTATAGTTTTATTTCATTTAATAGATACCACTAATCTCTTGGTTGATCATGTATAGATGTTATTATTTAAATTCATATAATTTAGGTGATGTCATAAGCTTATAAAACCCAACACATGGGTGGAAAAAATGGTGAAATGAGAAAATAAAGTAATGATTATGGTGTGTTGGCTAAAATCATCAGTGAGTTTAGAAATAGATTTAAGGTAAAATATCCAAATATTGAAATGTATAGATTAAGAAAATTAAAAAAATTATTAATGTAATATAAAGATAAAATTGGACGTGATAATAATAAAGAGGATAAAACAATGTGATTAGAATAATATCCAAAGTTTTTCTTCTTTTTTATTCCAATCACTTAGAACAAGATTATGCCCAATATTTTAAAACATAATATGTGGAAATAAAATGTATATTTTGAGTTTTGATCATCATTTTTTTCCATTAATCTTATTTCATTTTGATGAAATGAATTACTTATGTTGAATAAAATTTTAAAGGGTGAATAATTGGTTATATGGTTTATTTTAAATAATTCATAAAAATAATCAATTCTAAAGGTTTTTAAAGAAGTGCAAATATATTTTTTTAATTTGTAAGTAAAAAACAAGACATAAACAAGGTTAAAGTGTAAAGGACTAATAAAATTAATGGATGGTTTTTTAATCATGCTAACTAAATATTTGATACCAACTAATTCAATATGCAAGGGGTATAAATGATTAATGTATTTGGTTAGGTCGGTCCTAAAGTAATTAGGTTTGTTTATGCCCACGTTTAATGCAGATTTAAAAAATTGAGTTATGGACTACTTACATTATAAATAGTTTTACTTGTGGGGTGACCCAAACTTAATTATTCTTAAAAATAGAAATTAAAAAAAATTAAAAAAATATTAATCATTAAAAAAAATTAATTACATAGATGTCAATTTATACATATATTTCTCACATAATTAAAAAAATATATTTTTACAGAAAGATTTCTATAAAAATGAAAAGAAAACTTATTTACCTATGAGTAAACCAAAATTAGTTTAGGTCGGTCTACTTAAGTTCATACATTTTCTCTCAAATCATTTCAGACATTAAAAAATGACATTTTTTTGTTTTTTAAACTTTCCCTATAAAATATACCTAGTCCAAAAGGGTTAGTTCTCATTAAGAATCCCTAGTAAGGGGAAACCTAATATTCATAACATATGAAAAGGGGATGGGGATAAGATTCCAAGATTGGTGAATACAAATAGTCAATCAATATTATATAAGAGCAACATAATATTTGGATAGAACACCTAAGGATGACCATGATAACCTATTTACACTATGACATGTTTAGGTTAAGACATGAATTTAGATTTTTGTGATTTTGAATCACTGATCTAACTCATAAATTGATAATAAAATAATACATAAATTTAAGAAAAATAATAAAAATATTAATCACATGATAGAGAAAAAACATAATATGAATATTTTATAATTTATTCTTGAATATTTAATGTTCCAAAAGATACAATGAGAATAACCATTTATAGTTCAGTAGTCAAGCCCATACCATTACACAAAGCATTAAAAACATGGGAAAACTTATACAAGTGACTTGAGAATCCACAAGAGATATAGATCTTTAAAACCTCCATGAAAACATGCTTCAAGTGATCAAATTCTCTACATTGGAAACAAGTTAATGGGAATTTTCTAGACATTGTAAAATATTTAGAGATAGTATGAAACTAAGATTCACCAGCACTATGGTTTCCATAATGAGTTTCATCCCAATTTCTCTTCCCTATAAATTAACCGCACAACCTATAACTGAGAGTAGGGGAACTCTGATAAAACTTGATTTACTATCCATTTAAAGTTCTTCCATCAAATCTCTATCCAAGATATCCACATATGATGTGATATTTAGTAAGAAAACGTGAGATTAGATATTTCTTTGAAGACCCATCTCAAAACTTCAGGATTTCAGTTTCTCATTTGATACCACCTCCTATGAGAAATGAACAGTCTTGGCGAAGTGGTTGTCATGCTAAGTCACATTTCAATCACCTTTATTCAGTTTAAGAAACTCTATAGACTTATCCAAAACCATTGATTCTAGATAGAATTATTCCACGAAAATTACACTGAAGTATTTCCATTCCAAGCACACATTCTTACCTATATGAACTATTAATTCCTACCACATTCTTCTAGGACCTTCAATCTTGAAGGAATAACATTTCACCTTAATAGAGTCTTGTGCCTCTAAGAACTCAAAAATCAACTCAAATTTATTCAACCAATCTCCTACCTCCTAAGGATCATTGTTACCCTATAAAGATGGTGGATTCAGATGAATAAAGACCCGGTCACAATCTTTACTATCTTCCCTTTAAGTTATAACCTCTACTGCCTAAACGAGAACATGTGCATCCATATTTCCAAAATCATATACCGCATGAGAAACAATATACACAAGGTTCTGATTATCAGGAGGGTTCAATTTCTATGGTTCATTAGTGGCTCCCTCCTATGGTCTATTCAAATAGCTTCTTGGGGGCATGGTGTTTCACATCATTAATAGATACCTAGGGAAACATTAATCAATAGATTTGAGATCATCAACTCTATCAATTATAATTCAATTTTAAAACAAAATTCTGAAATCAAATCTTTGGAAACTTTCTAGGATTATATCAAACAACTCCTCAAATACACTTTTCCCCAATAGATCATGGTAACTTAAGGCCTATTGTGATGAGACCTGGTAAAGAACACACTTGTAACCTAAACCTTAAGTCCAAAAAATCTATCTCCTATCTACCAATACATTCAAAATTGTATACTAACATTAAAGAAGAGGCATGACTGCCTTTGATACCAATTTTTTCTGAATCAACTCAAATAACCTATCTAAATAGTATCTAAACCAATCCTGACAAGTCTCAAAGGGAATTCTTGATCCACATGCACTAGTAAATAGTGATAGGGAATTAATACAAAATAAAAGGAATTATTTCACTATAAGGATGACTCGTCAAGAAAAATTAGCGAATAAAAAAATGATTATTAGTCAGTATTCCAAACACTTCATAAAGGAGAAAACCAAAAGTAACTAAATACAAGTCTCAAAAACAAGAACGTCAACCCAATTAATCTAAAGATACCATCCAAACATCAACCCATAAACTCCATATAATAAGTGGATCACATATTCCATTGATCACCACTAACTCTCAAGGTCTTCTAATCAAGAACATCCACCACCTATGAGTGGTGCTTTCCATTTTCCTAGACCTAACATAATAAAATATATAAATTCATGAAGGGAAAGGTAGGATGTGATAAAAAAATCCCATTATGATATCACCATGAATTTCATCAATAATATATAACCAATAAACCAAATATTCTCAATTTAATGTAAAACATGGCATGGAAATAATTTCTTAATTTGTATCAAATCAAGATTTTCAAAACATTTCAATGGAGAGTATAAAAAGGGCATAAAATTTCATTTATATAAAATTTGGAACAAACAAGAATCCTTGTAAAAATAGGCATGAATAAACTATTTTACAAGAATAAACATAAATAACTTATTTCATAATCATTGGCATGTAATCATCATTTTCAATCATAGTACCATGGTTATAAGCCTCGGGGATTGGTTATTCTGAGTCATGAGGTTCCAGACAATCTAGATGAAATATAACTCCTGGGGTTAACATATTCCTATGGATTAAGCCTATGGGGGATAGGAATCCATCCCAAAGAATGAACTACCTACCATCAAGTAGTTTTAGTATCCTTGTCATTATCAAATCATTCCTAGGTAGTCAGTTTTACCACGTATTCATATCCTCCTATTAACTAACCAAGATCTCATGAGCATGAAGGTGAAAAAACATACGAGGGTCTATCATTAATTTTAAATAATCTCAAATCTTTTCAATCAACCCCAAGTTCAATATTCAAAACATGCAATTTATTTTCAAAACAAAAATTAAATGGTTTTATAAATTATTATGCCTACTAAATCAAATCATTTCATTCCAAATTATAATTCATTAATTTCATAACTTTTCATCTTATAAAAATCATTGTTCAAACCTTAATTTCATTTTAATATCATTTTCTAGAAATCAACACTTTATATTCAAAATATATTTTTGAATGATTTCATCACACACAACATGCCATTTCAAAATCATTTATCATGAGACTCAAATCAAAATTTATAAATCAATTGAAAATCCAATTAAAATAGAGAAGCATCAAGGGTTTCAATTGATATATATTTCCTTATGAAACCAACTACCTCGATCCATGATTGTTAACACCCAAAACAAGATTCACAAGGAGAGTTTAAGGATAAAATGATCGAGGGAGAATCATAATTCCACAAATCAACAAAGAAACTTCTAGATACATCAACAACAAGAGGATCCACCACTCTCAAAGAAGGTGATATAGGAATAAATGATAATTCACAACCAAATAGATTTCACTTATTGGAAGGAATTTAACACATCCACCAACACTTCAATATGATAATATAATAGGTTGTAGGAGCCAAAATCACTTATAGAGAGCCTCCAATATCAATATGGTCGAGTTAGACTCAAATAGAAGGAGTATATAAATTAAAATAGGGGTATTGGGACTTTAATTAATAAATTCATAGAATTTAATTTCTATCACATGGTTTAACTGAACAGTTTGAAAAACCATGTGCCTCTTACTAGGATACTATAGCAAGCAGCACGTTTTGACAAACCATGCACCCATCGTGTTCTCCTCCGAGGCCAATGGAAAAAGTTTCATGGTTTATCTGCATTGTTTGAAAAAAATTACGCTAACCATTCATGCTTAACTATACCAAACCACATGGCTTGGAGGTTAGGACATGCGTTTTATACTAACAGTGCTCTTAATCATGTGCCCTCCTCCAAAACTAAAATAGAAGGTGCACGATTTCTTGGGATGACTTACATGATTTTCACTAATCATGATCCAACCACGAACTGACCCAAAAACCTTGAAAAAACATCAAAGGTTACTGAAAACAACCCGATAAAAGCCCCAAACAATAGATGACCAAAATAAAGGGTTATAAGTACCTTAAAGCTAGTAACGGGATGTTACAATTCCACTAAAATGACATCATGTTCTTCCCTCATCAACCTCACACACTCCATGGTTATGAAGAACTAAAATAGGGTTGATCCAAGGGGTGAGGTTCTTGTAGCCCTTATTTTATTCATTTAATTTTGGCCATTATTTTTTTCTAATTCAAGGGAGAGAGTGATGTGGGAGTTGAGTGATGGCTTTTTCTCTTCGCTTCATGTTACATAAATCCTTATTTCTTTAAATATTAATGAAATTTTAACATCCCTTATTCTATTTCACTTAGTATATGGATAATTTGAGCACCATAGGTTTTGAATGAAAAATTGGATGTGGTTAGGAGTTGGGTTAGATTACGAACTTAGGAGAGGTGTATTATATTCTCAGTCTCCAAGGATAAAGTTGTTTGTTAACATGCTTTGATAGGATATTGAGTGTTCTCGTCACTTCCACTTTAATTATAGAAGACAGTTAGAGGAGTGTTATATAATTAAATCATTAAATTGGAATGAAATATAATTTAATTAATGATTACTATGAAACTAAACTAAGAATTTTGATCTATCATTTATCCATCTAACACTTTCTTTTCTTTTCTTTTCTCTATTTTCTTTTATCTTATTAGATTTAATTTACCAAATTCAAAACACATGAAACAACATTCCACTATTCTTATTTTCATTCTAATCAATCTAGAAAAAAAATCCCAAAACCAAAAAAGTGATAGATCCCGAATGATTAATTGAGTGACCACCTCTAAATATAACCAAGGTTAGCCACTATGATACTCTTTTGAGATAAAAATATTTATGAGTAACTTAGGGAAAGCTCAGTGCTACTAAGATTCAAGGGTCACTCCTATATTAATAACCATCCAAAGAAGATAATTAGGGGGGATAGGTCATGAAATCAATATAAAAATATTTATTTTTTTTAATGAAAAGAATGTGCCATGTTTTTTTTTTTGAAAGATAAATATAATGTTATGATCTTTTTATATTTATTTAAAAATATTCTCTTCATTCACACCATTTATCCCAACTTATTTAAAATAAAAAATAATGAACTAATGGAAACCAAAATATGACAACATTCGATTTGTTAAATCATTGAGTTTCTGAATTCTATCAAAATATTCAATGATGTTAGATACTCAAGTTGTAAAAAATTTCTACATTTGAGAGACAAATTATCATTGATCTCATTCCAAGGTCCATGAAAGATCCAATCATTGTATCAAGGATCTTATATACAAATAACAAAGTAAATATTAATTGAACATGAAAATTAAAGGATGAAATTAAACATCAAAAATCATATAAAACCAAGAAAAAATTACACATACTTTCAATACTTGGATAATCGAACAAAGTTGGATCCAAGATTCATATAGTTTGTGCATCATCTGAGAAGTCATAAATATATTTGTGTTCCCAATCAAACACATAAGTGAATATAAGATTAAAAAGTGTCTAATAGAGGCTAAGATATAATATGTCGTTGTTTTATTTCATTTTATATATATATATATAACTCATCTCTTGGTTGATCACCCAACACATGGGTGGAAACAATGGAGAAATGAGAAAAAAAAGTAATAATTATGGTTTGTTAGCTAAAATCACTTGTGAGGTTAGCAATTGATTAAAGGAAAAAAGAACCAAATATTGAAACATATAGATTAAGAAAAATAAAATGCTGAATGGTGTAGTAGAAAGAGAAAATTTAATGTGCTAATATTGAAGATGATAAAACAATGTTAGTAGAACAATATCCAAATTTTTTCTTCTTTTCTTTTCTAATCACTCAAAACTTGAATATGCTCAATATTATAAAATATAATATGTGAAAATAAAATGTATCTTCTATGTTTTCATCTTTAATATTTTCCATTCATCTTATTTCATTTTGATGAAATAAATTACTTTTTTTGAATAAAATTTTAAAGTGTGAATAATCAGTTATATGGGATATCGGATGAGAGAACATATACTAGTGCGAGGTAGGTGGTGCCCATATTTCTCTTTGATTTTTCTCATCTTTTGGGGGTGTTATATATATGATCCATGTGGTTTGACTGATTGGGACCCTAAATAATTAAATGATAATTTTTAAATTAATTAATTAATGTCATAGGATTTCGTTGGGTATGTCCTATAACTTTTACTCGTGGTCAAGTCAGGTAAGGGTCTTGAACCATCTTGGGATGTTTAGGTTAGGCGTATGAATTAAATTAAATTAATTTTTTTATATTTATTTTCTTAGATATGTGGTAACGTGATAGGCATAGATTAAATATTAACGTAGTGATGACCACCTAGGTTAAGGCGAATCAGTCATCATGTTGGTCTTAGCCCCAGATACTTGAGGTGATGTTGATCACCATGTTGGGTAACACAGTCATCGGACTGAGGTGATGAGTTCATCAGGATGTGGACATGGTCTGTATGATATCGGATGGCATTGACCATCAGGATGAGAGACATAGTGGTAGAGTCATGAGATGCCAAGATGATGTGGATTAGGTAAATTGTTGGTGATTTATACTCACCATGTTGGTTGATGTGCTGTTAGAGTCGTGTGCACACAGATATGACTCATATTATGAGGTGGTGTTAACCACTTGTGTGTGTAGAGGCCTTAGTTAGTTGTGACTTAGGATGGTGTTAAACATCAAATAGGTTAGAGGTTATTACTATGGAAAGCCACAGGGATGGTGAGGATCCATCAGTCGATTGTGATGAGACTATTGGTTGGGGGTGAGGCTCACCATATTACTAAGGCTGTCAGGTCGGGATTATTTGGGAGGAAGGATATCATCATTCCTTGGGACATCGGATTTTGAGCCTAGAATGTTTATTATTTGAAGGACAGACATCATTGTGCCTCGAACTTCAGGCTTTGAGGTGACCAGGATTTCTAAGTTGTGTTCTGAGAGACTAGGTACTTGTTTGGGCATGCCTTTAGGATGTCATTTATTTGATTATGACATGGGAGGTGTCCGTTAGAACAAGGTATCAGTGATACTTTTACAGGAGGTGTCTGAGGGCTCTCTAGTTTTCTACTCATCATGGTATTCTATGGGGTTTATACAAAGAATATTTTCCACTGCAGTTATATATATACATACATGTCATTGTATGATATATATATATATATATATATAATTTGGGGAATGTGTGATACCGATGATGGCCGACGTAGGTGATTTCTTCCTTGTGGTTGTTGATCATAAGGGAAGAGGATTATTTATATGATATGCATGTGTTATTTATTTATATTTAGAATGCATGTATTATCATGGATATAAGACAGGAACACATTGGTGGTGGCCTGCAAAGATATATTCTCACACCCTAAACAGGCCCTTCGGGATACATGTAGACATTATGATTTTTCAATTAGGTAAAGGACTGAGATCGGGTGCTATAACTTAGTCATTATATTGTACCTCCTAGAATGGGATTGGTGGAAAGGGACCTTTGAGGTTCTTGAATCATATGTAGTTTCCTTTTTTTGTTTCATTTGTTTTAGCATGCTTATTATATGTATATACTGAGGTTTCCCACAAGTGACCCTATATGCTTATTGTTCTGTATAACTTGACTTGTATGCATGGTTCTACAAATGGTATGATTGGATTTATTATTCATTGTTGTTGTGGTTTGATTATTCGTATGTTATTTATTGTAATTTCTTCCATTGTGTATGGTCTTCCTTCCATTTTTGTAGATACTTACACCATTATTATTATCACCATATGAGGGTATAGTCTTCCCACTATCACCTCTTTACACCCTCACTGCTAGTTGGCAGCCTTTGGCATACAGGGAGGTTCTCCTAATGGTATTTTGGCCTAGAGAATAATTTAAATAGCATCTAGGTTGATGCACTATAGTATAATACATGGAATATAAAAAAACTAATACAATCAGTATGCTAGTCAAAGCATGAGTTTTGGATTAAGAAACAATCACGACATTTTAATAGAAAAAATATATGTTTCTTATCAAAATAACTTTTCAATGTTTTAAAACATAATTTAAG
Source organism: Viscum album (assembly GCA_963277665.1). Taxonomy (NCBI): domain Eukaryota; kingdom Viridiplantae; phylum Streptophyta; class Magnoliopsida; order Santalales; family Viscaceae; genus Viscum; species Viscum album. The sequence continues at coordinate 846,758,688 of OY728133.1, forward strand.
AAAACACCTATTTAGGAAAATATACATTATCTAAGGAAAAAAAATTTACACTTTCAACCCTTTCAACATAATAACTATTGAATTTATATGAAATATGGTTACCTTTTAAGACATACAAAAGGAACCAAGAATGGGTTACAATGGAGAAATGTGATTGAATTATTAAAATATAATAAAAACTTTAAGAGAATATATTTTCAACAAAGAATAACTTATACAATTCAAGCATGGTACAAGAACTAACCCATACCTGAATTACATAATCTCTTGATATATATTACATAAAAAATAATTTGAAAACATAACTCATTTAAACATGATTTCAAAACAACAAAATCTCTTATAAACATAATTAATACCCAATATACATTAAAAACTTATAACATCCTTTTTATAAAATGATTCTATAACAATTCCATTTTATATAATCAACTCATAAAACTCCCAATGGGCATAAAAACAACATGATGCATTTGATCTATCCTTTTCAAACTATCATGTTAAAATTACATCCAAAAAATTATATTTATAGACCCAATATTCACTTCAACCATGTTTTTTAAGAAAAAAATGACTTACCCGCACATCATCGTTCTTAAAAAATAAATTTAAATGTATCCATTCAAGTAAAAGTTTTAACAGAAGACATTAAACTATATTATATATCTTCCTTAAAATAAATTTCCAATTTAATCATACCTACTAAAAAATTATTCAAACATTAAACTCACTATCATAATGATTAAGAAAAGAAAATTATGGTTAATCGGTATTGAAACAATCCATAAATATCATTTTCTTATTAACTTACTTTCACATAATATATTTATAATTACCAATATATTTATTCAAACATTTCACACCACATTAGATTGAAATTAATTATACCAATATTTTTATCATTCATTAATTAAAATAAAAATAATAAATGAATAATTTGATAACACCCTAATACATTAAAAAAACAATAAATTATTACAATGATTAATTACATAATTCTAAAATATATATCACACAAAAATAATAATTTTACATTGGATTTAGGTGATGTAACATCCCAGGTAAATAAAAAATATTACATTTTTATATTTATTAATATTTGTGAATTAAATATTAATTTTACTTTAAAGGGGATGCTATGTTTGATGGCATACCTGATACGCAACAATGGGTTTCTTTGAAATCTTACGTTGCACACAAGGCTGAGTCATACTAAAAAAATAATAATATAATATTATTATTTTAAATGGTAGTTAACGCCTAGTCATTTTAATGGTGAGAATGAGCAGAACTAACTAAAATATGATTATACATGTTTTTTAGATGTTTTTACATTTATCCAATAAATTTTAGTGGCTTAAAATAAGAAAGAATCTTATTTTAAGCATAAATACTCAAATATTCTTTAAAAGGTCGATTTACTGCCTTTTAATAGAGAACCCTGTTTAAATCTAGTTTTAGTCACTTTTATATGTTCTATTTGACAAAATAAAATTCTTCTTTGGAATCGGTACATAAAAATCTACTTTGGGTAAATTTTTTGTATTTTTCTGATAAAATTCATTTTTTAATGAATAGTGAAAAATACTGTATTTTAATTCAAAACTGCCTTTTAATCTAATTTATTTATATGGTTAGATTATATTTTTAATTGGTTTTAAAGTTTAATTATATTATATTTTTACCATTTCATCAAATTTTGGTCATTGGAAGTAATTTCACTTTGAAATTGGACATAAACAAGTGTCAATCTTTTGATAGTTATTATTTCTTAAAAACACACTTTGTGTTGACAACGACAATTAATTTTAAATTAATTAATGAAAATTCTATGTATTAAATTTGGTAAAATAGAGATCATTTTTGAATTCATAATATCAAATATATCTTAGGCTGAATTTTTGGTATTTTTCTAAAAAACATCAATTTTTGATGAATAGTGAAAACACTAAGTAGTAGTTAAAAGGCTGACTTTTTCATTTAAATGAAATTTTACCACTTATGTGAATTGAATTTCAATAATATGACATACATGGTTGTTATTAGTAAGTAAAATTTGGTTCAATAATATTAAAATATTTTTTGGTGAATAGTAACTTTTGACTTTTATTTACCGCGGTTAAAGGTAAATAAGGTAATTCAAAGTAAAAAAAAATATTATAATAATATAAAATTACCTTAACACTTGTCCTGACCTTATTGGATGAGTAATTTCTGACCGAGAAAATCTTTGGGTGAGACTTTTGTCCTTTGAAAGCCACTTGGGTAAGATAATGATATTAATAACTTTTTATTTAAAGTAAAAATAAAAATATCATAAACATGTATTATTTTGCGAAAACAATTTTAATGTGGGGTTATATAATTGATATATTTGACTATAAATATTCATTATAAAGATAAAAATATTTCCTAGATTATGGTATTTTTTTATAATTTTTAGACATTAAATAAATTAAATTATTTATGACACAATAATGATGTAGTGTTTACCTCATTAATAAAAGATTTAAATAAATAAGATTATAAAGATTAAATAATATCCAAAACATGTAAAATTCTTAGTGGATGATTTTATTTAGACCATGAGTCGTCTTATATTTTACTTTAATAAGTTTTGGACATTTAGAAACTGAAAATAATTATATAATAAAATAATATTTTCACACTTTCCTAAAGATCCCCTCCTCCCCCTAATAAAAAGCCCTCATTTCTAACCCATTCCTCACACTTCTCAAGCCCCTTGTCTCATCCAAACTCTGCCCAATTAATCTCCCTACATCCCTCTCTTCCTTTTAGAAGCCTTACCTTATGCAGAAGTAACTTCAAGAAACCCTTTTGGTTCAAACCAAAGGGAGTTACCTTATTTAAAGGTAACATCTTCTCTTAAGTTCTTTTGTTTTATTTTACTTATCCAACCCCCTAAACTCTTTTTATTCCTTTATTTTATAACAAAACCAGTATACTATATATACTAGGTTGTGTTTATGAGAAGTATTTGAACTACACTTGCACACACCTCCATCTAATGGGTAAATAACATACTATTTCTGTGGACCGCAAACTAACGCCTCACGAAACGATGATTGTTCAATCTTCTCCTACCACCTCTTATGGTGTCCATTATGATGGAACTGTATTTATATATGATATATATTATGTTTATTTTTTCTCTATGCTTCTGTAATTTTTATTTACAAACATACCATTATGATTTCCAATATGTGTAATTACGATAATTTCATTTGAGGAAGTACGGACTACCACCCCCTCAAAGTGATATGACTCGTTCATGCCATACGTGGAACATATAAATGATGGAGTTACTAAGATTATATATATGATATTATACTATAATTATAATATAACTATGTATCATTATGTTTTCATTCCATTAAATATGAAATATAAATGAAAGTAGCGTTCATGCGTACATACGGCTTACCGTCTCCATGAACGGTGCATTTCATTTATTATCTCCAAATGTTATGTACTATTATAAATACATGTATATACTGGATATATATGATATATATTATATATAAATAATGAATATAATTTTGTATATAATGAACTTTTGACCACATGAACAACTTGTAATTATAAGAAGTCCATTTTTGACTCAAGTACCAAATATCGACAAAACGACCATTATTAACTTAAATGATTACATAATGTTTATAACATGGTAATAAGTAATATAAAAGGAATAGTAAACATGAAAAATGTTATTAATCAAGTATAAATTAACATTAGATTATTATTTAGGATATTAAATAACGAACGGGTCAAATCGGACACGAGGTAAGGGGTTTCTTATCTCACTTTTAATTCTGTGAGATTTCTATTATTTGCCACTTATTTATTGCATGTGCTGTATTGTTTACTGAAATTTGATATATATTATCATGATTATATTTATATTCATGTTATTCTGTGATTCATTTGGTGGTTATTAACTTTTGGTCATACTACTCGATTGATTACAACGTGGTAAGGGGTTATCATCTCACTTTTTATTCCTGTGAGATTCATGTTATGTTTGCCACTATTTCATTTTGTGTGGTGTATGTATTTACCATTATTGTATTATTTGTATAATATACTTTAATTTATGGGTATTTACATCTTCATTGTATGATCCTTATTTCATATGGTTTATGTTTCATAAGTTACCAAATCGTTAAGGGGACTTTTTAACCCAATTTCCATTCCTTAGGTTAATCTTCTAATTATTAATTATGTCATGATATGATTATGTGTGTAATCACTATTTATTTATTTATTTTGTAATTTCCACTCCCCTTTGTGTGTATATACATTTGATACACAAAATCACTCCATTGATAAATTCTCAAGTCATCGATATGAACTTGATAAGAGTAATTTTAACTCAATTTCCATTCATTGAGTTAAACATCCAAGTCATTGGTTTTGTCTTAAAAAAATAAGTTTGAATGTCTTATGATTGATTTACACTGAATATCCAATCATATTGAGTATATTTATATTTTTCACACATTATTATGTAATTTATTTATCCTGAATCTAAGGATACAGTTTTTATAAGGGATTTCTTCTCAATTTACATTCCATTGAGACTTCATTGTTGTTATACATCAATTCACTCTTATAAGGTGTATATACTATCCTTCGGAATATTATATAATGAATCCATTTATTCTCATGATATTATAAAGTTATGATTAAATTTTATTCCTCAATTATTTGTATTCAAGCGTCTCTCATTTTGTTAAAAACTCTTTAACTAAAATATCATTTTAAATGTTTTAAAGATTTATTCTTCTAAATATTTTTCATTAATGTCCATGTTTTCAAAATGGTTTTTAAAATTTATTTATATGGAAATTAATTTTTTCAAATGATAATTCATTTAAAATATTCAAAGTGGTATGGGACACTTTGATTCAAAAATCTCTTTATTAAATGTTTTAAATGGTTTTGAAAATGGTTTGATAAAGCATTGTTTATTTCAATATTCCAATTTGATATATTGTAATTAGAATGTGGAAATTTTATATTTCCTTTATGATTTTGTTATGTGTTATGATTATGTTATGAATATTTGGCATTGTTTACATATATGGGTGGTTCTATGATAAACCTGGGGTGGGTGAGCCCAAGATAGCTCTCCAATGCATTGGGTAACATGACGGAGGTAAAAGTTAATGTTTCTCCTAGGAGATTTAGGGAATATGTTGTGATGGGTATTCCAACATAACTCACTATGTAGTTGTGATAGCTATAATTTAAGTATGATATGGATGTCATAAGTTACCTTTATGATTTATGATTTCTAGGTGTTATTCATAAAATTATAATTTCATGATGTATGTGATGATTGAAAAGTGTGGTTTCATTGATTTGTATTTATTGATGGGTTAATGTTTCCTTTCCTTATTTTATAACCCTTACTGAGATTTTTATGCTCATCCCAAGTTTTTTAAATGTTTTTGATAGGACTTAAAGATGAATAGGTTCAAGGATGGGATCAAGAAAAATTTATGTTGTTTAAAACATGGAACTAGTCATGTTTCTTTTTAAGAGTTTTTTATTTTATGAAAAAAATGGATACTAAGTAGTAGTGTCTACATGTAATTTTCAAGTTGATATGTAATATTTATGGCCTAATTATCTAAAACTCTAAACCTGAAAAGATCCTCAATGTGAATTATTCATTTAATTCAAGATTATGTAATGTTTTAAGGTCGGTTCCTTATAGGTAAAGGTAGAAAGTAACTAAATATTTTAAAATATATATCTACTACAATCACATTTACTATGAAATACTAAAAAAATATAATCTAAATGAAACTTTGTTCAATTAATTAGGAATAATAATCACCTAAAAAGATCTTGGTTATTCTTTGATACCTAGATAAAAATTAAACTTATTATCATAGGAATAGATGATGGACCCAAAACTCACCAATTTTATTTTGAAGAATAATTGAATTGACAAAAAAATGAATGGGGGGTATTATCTTCGGGAGAATTAGGGAAGGTCATGCAAGTAAGGGGGGATTAGGTTCTATCAAAGAGGGGTTTTTATAAACTACATTTTTTGTGGCTTTATACCAATTATTTTAAAAAACTTTTAGTATAGAAAACCTTATGCTAATTGAATTTTTAAACTATTAGTATAGGATATTGATTTTGACTTTATACCAATGGTTTGTCTAAGATATTATTATAAGGACCTCTATACCCATGGTTATATAAAACTATGGGTATATAGGTATGGGTATTTCCCATATTTCTTGTAGTGTTATGAGCCTCCCACACTTGATAGTCAAGACATCATCTTTATCTTTTTAGGAAAATATTTTCTAGACCATCTAACATATGTTTAATAATATTATCATAGCATTTCTAGGTTATAATTATAGTGGGGAAATATTATTACCTTTAAATGAAAAAAATACTCAAAGTAAATTATCACATTGATGTTATAAATAACAATATTTAAGTGATACATCATTTATTAATATTCTAGTAATCGAAATTACAATGTAGTTTGGTTCTAGAGCACCAACTCTGACAATATTTAGACTGGGACATGAATTGAGATGTTTGTTATTTTTAATAACTATTCTAACTCATAAATTGATAAGATAAAAATATTTAAAATCCTTAAAAATAATAAAAATGTTACTCATGTGATAGAGATAAAAAAACTCATACATATTATATAATTGGTTCTTGAATCATTAATGTTCCAAAAAATACACTGATAATGACCATTTATAGTTCAATAGTCAAAAAGTGTAAATATACTAGTTCTCTTAAATAAAGATATCATAATTATTAATACTAATTCTAAACTTTTAAAATTTATAGTAAATTATTACCACACAAAGATTTAGACTTTATTAATGTGTGAAGTATGGATTTAGAATATATGTCTTAACTTTGTTGTCTAAAACTACATTGATTGACTTTTTTGTCTCATTCATTAACTTTGAATACATTTCATTTTAATTGGAAAAAAAATCTATTACCCCATTTATAAATAAGAAATATATATATTTCATAGTGTTAAATTTTACTTGGGACTCAATAAGATAAATAATAGGTTTATTTGGTTGATTTATATAGAAAGGTGACTTTAACTCATTATTGGGAGCTCTCATGACATCCAACACGTTAATTATTTTTTATTATGTCCTTTGACCAATTAATTAAAAGTTTCACACTCATAATGGTTTCACATCAAATTATTAAATCTTTTTCTACTTAAAAACTATCATTCGAGTTTGAAATATGGTTGAAAACAATCATCAAAGAATGCTTATATGTTTTTAAAAAAATTGTCATTATCTATATTTTAAAATATTTATATTTCAATTTATCTAAATATATATATCGATATCAACCCCAAAAAACACACTATTTAATTTAAAAATATTTATGTATTATTTATAAAAATGTGCGATATTTTAATTTTTGAAGAGCAAGAATAATTATATAAACATTTTATTTTTATTTTTAAAAAATATTTCTCATATACATGATTTAGAACCTAAATTTTAAAATAATAATATAATGAATTAATGGAATACAAGATATCTAAATAAATTTATGTCATAATGTATGATTTTAAATATTATCAATCTTCTGAATCTTATTAAATCACTAGATGAATTGTGATACTCAAAAAGCCACAAATTCCCTCATTTGAGGGATACAACTTCTCATTAATTCTAAAATACTAGCCATGAGAGATCTAATCATTATATCAAGTATCTCACATACCAATAATGCATTCAATATTAGTTTAACATGAAGAATAAGTGAAGAAATTAAATATTCGATATCATATGAAACTAAGGAACGATTATATATACTATTTCAATGCCTGGATAAATTAAACCAAGTGGGATCCCTAGACTCCAAAATTCTATCATATAATACATACTCAACATATAACAATTAAAAAGCATGTGATGAATTTAAGTCTTATACATCGACATGAATCTATTAATTTTCAATGAACCATTAAAACAAAATTAATGAATATCATGAATAACATTAAGTATTTAAAATTGAAAGGAAAGAAAAAGTGGTCTAAAAGTGAACAAATTGAGTTTTTATTGATAAAAATATCATTTTTTTCAAATCTTGATTTTCATTTACCCTTCATAATTTTTAGTATGATACAATTATTTGTATTTACAACCATGAGGAACTGCCATGGAGCCTTGTGTGATTTTCCACACATCATCCATATTATCTATCAAAATAAAGTTCTTCCAAAATCCTAGTATGTGATGAACACCCTTCAATTTGATCGTGAATTCATTCATCATTCTGGATTTCACATCTCTTTTTCCAACAATCTTGAGTTATTCTCTATTCATAAGTTAAACCTTGTTGAAGCTTGTGGAGGCATATTTTACCATGCATCCCTTCTCAAAAACTAAGTGAAATAAATCCCTTGATTCAAGAATCCAATACTCTAACAAACTTTCATGACTAAGAATAATAGTGTCAACTTACAAAGCTATAGAGTTTGAAGATAAACTAAAAGAATACTTTTTAGAATTTACTCATCCCTCCAAATATTCCTTCCATAAATGAATTTTCTTTATATAGTACCAGCATGCAGAATCAATAGGGTCAACTGATTTCCTTGTATTTTTTATCTTTCAAATTCACCCTTCTGTCTTTTCCTTTAATCATAACATACCATTCCTACCACATTGAAAGTAGTTTTGGTAGCATGTTATCTTTCCTTCCTCTAGATCTATTTATTTATAATCATGTCCCAGATCTCCTCGAACACCAAATCATCATTACTGTTAGAATTTATCACCATGGTAACAATCACATCCCATGATACTAGAAGTAATGATAGAAGGATCAACACCGATAATGCCCCTAGGAACATTACGCCGACTAATTCTAACTAGATCCAAATCACATTGAATTCATTTAAATGATCTTCCACCAACCTTCCTTTTGACATATTCATATTGAAAAGTCTCTACATCAAAAATACTTTATTTATTGTGGTCAGCATCTCATACATAATGTCTATCCTAGAAAATAATTCCATAGTGGTCTTCACCTCCCATATATTTAAGGAAACGTTTTGAGTTAGATAGGGGTGTCTATGAGTCAGGTTGGGTTGGGTTATGTACATTTTTTGTAATGACCTGACCCACCCAAATTGAGGTGGGTCAGGTTGGGTCTGATCAGGTCTGTAGGACTACGTAAAGAAAAAATATAGGAAATAATACCAAAAAACTATAAAACTATCAATTAAATTAAAATAAAAATATATATAAAATTTAAAATATTCCAAATACAAATAGAACAACAATACCCATTAACTTTAATTCAAAATTTTAAAAAAAATAGTTAAAAACCATAAAATACATCATCACATGGAGCACCCATTCCATTTATATTTTACAATAAAACATTAACTGTAATGGATAAATAAATTATGTTGACTTATAAAATGACCTATAAGTTGTATCAACCAATAAAAAAACATAAATTCAAATAAACATGAATCTAAAAAAATTTAATAAACATTTATATTATCTAAAAAAATTAAATAAAAAATTCAATTAATATCTTCTAAATTTATTTGAACAAAAAAGGTATTTTATTTATATATTTTATAGGTTGGCCAGCAAACAAAACATTACAGGTAACTATTAAATTCAATAAACATTACCTGTAATGTCTAAGATATTTCTATCAACCAAGAGGTGATAAGAGGGAGGTAGAGTGCATGACCCCTAGAGGAAATAAATTAGGTATTGGTTGGCTTGGTCAATTCGGTTTGGTTCATTATTTTTCCAACCTGTGCCCGACCCAACTTGATCCCTACCTAACCTAAATTAACCTGATCCATCAGTATCTCATGTATAACTCGAACACACTCGGTTCAGTCTAGTTTGCACACCCCTAGGGCCAACATCATCTGAATCACACATAGTGCATTATTCTTGATTCTTTCCCACTCCACATTTTCCAATGATTCTGAATTAATCCTTATGAATAGAATCTATAAATCTCTCTGAAGCATATAATCCTCTATATGAATCCTCTAAAATCCAAAATCTAATAGGTCAAACATGTCAATTCAAACCTTTACCTCTTCCAATATCATCCTTATAAATTATAAATCCTATTTAAATGAAAATAAATAAAGGATAAGAATCAGACTTCTTAGGAGAAACCAATCAGGTTATGAAACTGAGCTCTACACCAATCTCTAATATTACAAGTTGTGTTGAAAACACTCAATATAAAACCAATTCTAGAACCTCAAATGTGAAATAGGGTTTCCAAAATATCTGAAATAATTGACACATGAATCATTGTATCTGAACTGAGAAGCTTCACACCCTATCCACACACTGAATCAGCACTCAACAAAACCCTCATCTCACTCCCAAAGTGAAATGAAGCAAAAAAAAATGAGAACACTTGAAACAGAACACTAGGAATATGTGTGGTTTGTAACAAGTTCTACTTCTAGAAACACTATAACTTTAAATTAATAGAATAATAAGAGAAAGACCTTAATGAGTTAAAAGTTCCCAATCTATAAGACTGCCTATGATAAATCAGAAAACATACTTTATAGTCAATCACTACTAGAAATTTAAGCTATAGCCACAAACCTATAGCCACAGTTTTATAGGTCCATGGATATAGCTTGTTTATAGCCATGATTGAATTATACAAGTGTGGATGAAACGTGTCCTCTCTTTTTTTTCAAAACTCTTCAGGATTCTCCTCCCGGATACGGCGATATTATGAACGTGATCTTTTTTTTCTTCCAAAACTCATCGGGATTCTCCTCCCTTCTCTCTGATACTCTCTGTGTGTGACCCTCTGAACCGCTGACCCTCACAGCGGTGCCCTCCTCCTCGATACCCTCCGACCTTCATGGTGGTGCCCTCCTCCCCGATACCCTCTACGTGCGACCCTCTGAACCCTCGACCTTCATGGCGGCGCCCTCCTCCTTCCCCGACGGTGCCCATCGTGACCTCTCCTCTCCTCGATCCTCCTCCACCGACGGTGCCCCTTATGACAGTGACTCTTGCAACGGTGCCCCTCGCTGGCACTGAACAAGGAAACCCCACCGCCAGATCTCATCTCGGATCCTCCTCCCCCTGATGCTTCCATCAAATGTGGAACACCTCAACTCCCCCCCCCCCTGCAGACGTTGATCCTAGGAGGCCTCCCCACCTCCTCTGACATGGCCAAACCCTTCTCGATGATCCTTCTTCTCCTTTTTATGAACAATTATGTGTTCATTGTTTTGTTATCAGTTATCCATAGTTATATTGTATCAAATCTATACAAATTTTTTGACATTTCATGAAATTACACCTTTAATATCTCTTGCACAGCCAGTTAATCTTGGATTGAGGTAGGTATTTTTGAGTATTTACTTTAATTAGCATGTCATTTTTTGTTTGGTGTTTTCTAAAAAAAATTATTAAAGTAAATCAATATTTAATAGATATAGTGGGTTTAAAAAGTGTTATAAATGTTTTTCTCTCTTGGAATAAAGGTTTTATAATGGTTTTCTAAATTTTAATTAATTGGTTTAAATGAAAAGCGTTTGTGGGAATGCCTATATTTCTTGTTTTAAAATGATTTATACAACAAAAGGTATTTGAACCCATTTGGGTATTGGTATTATTTTCAAGGATTTTTTGAAATAGAATTGGATTAATGGATTTTAAAATGACTTGAATGAAAAGGTAGTTGGTTTTATAAATGATTTTAAGTGCGGTTTTACATAGAATAGTTATAAAGAAGGTGATAAAGTCAGTTTTTAAATGGTTTAAATGACTTGGAATTCCTAGTTGGTTTCTAAAAAGTCATATTTTCACTTTATATAAGATATTTTTATAATGAGTATCAGACCATCGATTATTCCCCTTGTTTTGATTATGCCTGATTTGAATTGTAGCCCCAGATGAGGGATGCTGTATTCTATTTTTGATATGGATGAAGTGAAAGGGGTTATTTATTGTGATGGAGATGGAGTTGGAGGTGAGATGAGATTTATTTAAAATAATTTTTTTATCAATTCTTGTGATTATTTTGATTTTTCACCTCCACTAGATTGATTTATCATGGTAACTTAGGTAAATAAATAAAGGTATAGCGGCATGTGATGCTAGCTTAGTGTATGTTAGCTAGATAGTGCCCTAGGAGATTAGCACCCTTCCAGGGGTCTATTTTATATGTGGAGAGACCTGAAAGGGGAAACTGAATGGGATGATCTGATTTCACATAGGGTCACAGTGAGTAATATGATTAAATAGGTCTAGTATCACCCATTCTAGAGCCTAATGAGTTTCCCATGATGTCTATAATTCATTGAATATTGATTAGAGGATCTCATCACATGCCTTATTTGTATCCCTACTATTACTTCAGTTATTTCTTATTATCAGTTTCCCATTGATATCTTGGTGCATGTTATGTTTCTATATTCCATTTCAGTTATGGTATTGGTTTATATTCAAACTGAATTAAAAAATAGTTTTGAAAGTATATTATTAAATAAAAGAATTATTTTTGATTTAAAGGTGTGGTTTCAAGATATGTATTTGGAAAAAAATTGGAAAATGATTAGTTCCCTTTTAATGGATTTGAAACTCCCTTTTTCCTTAGTTTGAAAGCATTTCCTTTTAAAATAAAAATGGAAGTTTTTTTATAAAATAAGTTATGGCATGTTACACTTTTTCTTTACACCCTCTTGTGAAAAACCTATTCACTAATTATATTTTAAACTATCATTAATAAAATGTCTTTTCAAAGGAATTATACAAACTCCTTAGTGAAATCCTACTAGGCACAGTTTGGTTCACACCGTACATACACCAATGGGTGTATGAAAATTTCATGTTTACTTTCAAGAGCCTAGGTTATGTTCTTTTACCTTGGTTAATGTTCGAGTTGGTTTGATGATAGATGGTATAGGATGGCATGGGGGATTGTAGGTCATAAGGAGGTATTTAGTAGTGATCCAGGTTTGGTCATATTTTTGGATGTTTATATATAATCCTTGTTGGTCCAGATATTTCTTTTGGTTTATTATATACTTGGGATTATTCTTATTACTTTATTATGTGATGATGTGATGATGTGATTTATGACCTTTTATTATTTCTAAAATATTATACTATGTTTGATTGTTTCTTTTATATTGAAACTATTTACTTTGTGCATGAGTGACCGATGTATAGATGAGTCATGTTATATATATGGGTGGAGTTCTTGATGTGGTTATTCATATTTTGAGGGTGAAACCATTACCAATGGTTATACTTTGATACCCTGAAACTTGTCACCATCCAACAATAATCAGAGACATTCTTTGGGCCTTGTGGAGATCCGGTTTGGGTGACATGTCAGGTCGATATGGCCAGTTCATTACAAAATGGTATTAGAGGATCCTATTATTATTTAGAGCGTGTATTAGTATAAAGAAGATATGATCATCATCATGACTCAATAGGTAGGTCACCAGTAGTTTATTGATCAACAATTTTCATAACAAAACTTGAGTTTCCATGGGTAGTTTTTATTTCAATCTTTGATTTTGATTCTAGTTTTAATTATTTTGATAATGATGATTAGATCCCCATTGAGTTATATCAGAAACTTTGGGGGATTTATTTAATATTTGGGATGAAATTATGAAGGAACCAAAGTATCATCATCATCTCACATGGTCTGAAAAAATATATGGAACCTATGCATGTGGTCTCAAAAAAAATTCAGATGTTATTGTATTATTGGAGTATGGTCAGCTAAACCATGTGACCAAGTCATGCACAACTTTTCATCAATTTTGGATTTATTTTGTAAACCTATTTGGATTTACAATGGATCCTAAGGAAATTTACACCCTGGGAGATGGATCAAAGGATATTTTAGTGATTTTTTGGTGTTATTGTAATGGACTTTGTATGTTGTGCCACATTATGGTTTTCTTATGTTTAGTGCTTCAAATTTTTTGTACAAAAGTACATTTATTGAATTTTTTTTATTCCAAAACCGGTTTTGGGGGCTTATTTGTAAAGTATTTTTAATATCATGCATAATTTTTTCAAGAGTAGTAAGGTTTAAAAACAAATTGGGAAATGATTTAAAATGAAAATACATTTCATGAAGTGTTTTAATTTAAAACTTTTTCTGTAATTAATTTTAAAATGGGACTCATGGATGTTTTGGTTTAAAAAAATAGGTTTTATGATTTTTTTTTACTTTCACATGATGTTTTGAAAGTGTTTGATTACATTATATAATTTGGGAAATGATTTAAAATGAAATGGGATTTCAGGAAATTTTTTGGTCTTATGATGAAATTCATGAGGTGTTTTGAAAATAGAGGAGAACTTTATGAAGTTTGAGTGAGATTTTATTTTAAATAAGATCATGACTATCAAATTTGGTGTTAATATTTTTTTAAACTATATACTTGGGAAGTTGTAATTTTACCCTATGAAATGGGTTTTGTATTTTGTTAAGGAAGTGAGATTCTCTTCAATGTTCTTTTCTTTTTGAAATGAGTTTTCATACTTATTTTTAAAATGTGGGGATTTTTAAGAAAGATATTTTTATAGGGGGTGTTCAAGGGAGGGGGAAGGGGGGTGCAGTGGGGGTGAAATGGGAAGGCGGAGGGGTGCAAGGTGGGTAGGGGTGTGTTAGGGGAAGGTGGGGGTGAAATTGGGGAGGGGGTGGGGGTTGGGCAGGGGGTGGTGGGGTGGTGGGGTAGGGGGTGTTGGTGTAGGGGGGTGGTGCTGGGGAAGGGGGCGGGGGTGTGTGCAGGGGAGGGGGTTGGGGGTGTTCAGGGGGGAGGGGTGGCGCTGGGGAAGGGGTGGGGGTGAAAGGGGTAGGGGAGGGGTGAAACATCATGTAAACTATTCATTGAGTTGTTGGTGGGATCTAACAACCACAATATTTCAACCATGACCTCACCTTCCATGAAACACCATTGCGTAGAACACATAGGAACCACATGCATGCACAATGAATTCCCACAATGGATGTTATAATTTACCACACTTACCAATTGGCTTGCTAACTATGATGGCGGCCTAACACAATTGATCATTATTTTTTATTTTTCAAGGAAAATGTTAGTGTTGTTAATTGTATTACATAACAAAATGATGTTTAATTACTTCAGTGTCCTGTATCACACCTGATTAATTCTATTAGAAAGTAATCACTAAGAGGAATGCCCCATTAGCATCACATTTAACTATATCTCACCTATAAAAATGAGTGCCTTCATTATGTTATGCATGGTAAACTACTTAGGATAATCTTCTCAAAGGCCTAAATCTTAGTCTCAAATAAATAGATTTATAGGTTGTATGTATCATAGAAAATTAAATGATGTTTACATAGTTTCACATGATGTGTGACCATGCCTGGACACCTAAGAATATCCTCATCTAGAACTGGCATGGTAATCCTTTTGAAATTACATGGCGTTTACATGTGGATCACAAAGTATCTTATCTTCCCATGGGTATTCTTGTATACTCCAATCAATGCTTGTGTATTCTCGCATATTCTTGTGCACTCTATGTAAACAGATTGTCTAACCATGTAAAAATACATGACATATCTCCTATGGTACAATTAATGTCTATCCACATGGTGTAATTAGTAAACATGCACCCTGTCTTAAATTTATTCTTACATTTGGTGATATTTTTTTCCATGAATTCAAATTTAAATTTTTTGTAACTTATGTTGCTTACTCATGTTTAATCCACTTTTATTGCAATAGGATGTACCAAAAATGTATGTTTTCAATATATTAAGTATAATCAATATTCATCAAGGTTTTTTGATCTTACATACAAGGTGGCAGGGGGATTGACACTCGATTTTGGAGAAATACATTATCATGAAAGATTAGAGCAATGGTATATTTTCAAGCAGTGGGTCATTTTATTTTTTTTTAGTTAATATTTTATTTTACTTGTATTAAATATGAGTTGTGATTCATTTTTAGACTACATGAATCTTATTGATTAGTGTATGATTTATTTAATTTGAGCAGTGGATAGTTTTTTAGACCATTAGAACTTTTTTTTAGCAGTCATACTTTTTTATTGAGCAGTGGGTCATTTATTAGAGCATTGGATTATCACCGTGTGAATTCATGTGCGAGAACCACTGTGAGGGGGGTGTTTGTCCGAGGGGGGCTATCTGCAGGAGGGTGTCTGTCTAGGGGGGATCTGTCTAGGGAGATAGGGTTGTCTGTAGGGGGTCTGTCTAGGGGGGATGGAGGGGGGGATTTTCATGGGGGGAGGGGTGCTGCAGGGGGTCCTGTCCAGGGGGGTCTGCAGGGGGGTCTGTAGAGGGGGTGGTCTGTCTAGGGTATGTCCAGGGGGAGGCTGTCTGGGGGGAGTAGAGGGGGTCTTTTCATGGGGGTGGGTGGGTGGGTGGGGTCTGTCTGGGGGTGTGTGCAGGGGGGTCTACCCAGGGAGGGGTGGGTGGGTGGGTGGGTGGGTGGGTGGGGGGTCTGTCCCGGAAAGAGGGGGTGTGGAGGGGGGTGTCTTCTTGAATATGTCCTTTGAAACTCAGTAATTTACAATGTCGTTTCTGATTATTTAATGTTATCTAATGAGGAATAGAGTTATGGGAATCTGATGTTGATTTTGTTTCTTTTTAGGTACTTCAATGAGAGTATCCAGCTCGAGTGAAAAATATAAGTGGATGGTTGGCTCATTAAAAAGAAGAAAACTAAATCATATCTTTACATGGGAGTACTTAATTTGGTTTTTACTTATTTAGAACAATACATTCATGATGCCACTTATTGTAACTCTTTTTAAATTCTTTATTTTAGGATGTTATGCTTTGTTTAGTGTTTGCGCTTAAACTACTGAATACTTTTCATACTGATTTTATTGAACTGAATCTGTTTATGATGGTTATTGAAAATATTCTTACTTATGGTAAAACATGCTGAGTGTTGGGGGGGATGTCCATGGGGGTCTATAGGGGAGGGGGATTTCTAGGAGGGGGTTCTATCTAGGAGGGAGGGGGTTGTCCAGGAGGGAGGGGCTATCTAGGAGGGAGGGGGAGGGGCTGTCCAAGAGGGGGTTGTTTAGGAGGGAGGGGGAGGGGGCTATCCAGGAGGGGGTGCTATCCAGGAGGGAGGGGGGTTGTCCAGGACGGGGGGTGTTATCAAAGAGGTAGGGGGAGGGGATGTCCAGGAAGGAGGGGGGGCTGTCCGGGGGGGGTTGTGGTCCAGGAGGAAGGGGGAGGTGGGGCTGTCCAGAAGGGGGGGTGCTGTCTAGGAGGGAGGGGAGGGGGATGTCTAGAAGGGGGTGCTTCTATCCAGGGGGGTGCTGTTGTCCAGGAGGGGGGCTGTCCAGGAAGGAGGGAGGAGGGGGTTTCCAGGATGGGGGAGGGGGTGATGTTGTCCAGAAGAGAGGGGGAGGGGGCCATCCAGGAGGGGGTGCTGTCCAGGAGGGAGGGGGTTGTCCAGGATGGGGGTGCTACTGTCCAGGAGGGAGGGGGGTTGTCTAGGAGGGAGGGGGGAGGGGTGTCCAGGAGGGGGTGCTGCTATCCAGGGGGAGGGGGGCTGTCCAAGAGGGGGGTGTTGTTGTCCAGGAGGGAGGGGGTTGTCCAGGAGGGGGGATGTCCGAGGGGTGCTGCTGTCCAGGAGGGGGCTGTCCAGGAGGGAGGGGGTCGTCCAGGAGGGTGTGTAGGAGAGATGGGGGCTATCTGGGGGGAGCTATCCAGGTGGGTGTCCATGAGGGATGGGGGGGTTTCTAGGGAGGGTTGTCTAGGGGGGATGGGGGTTTACAGGGGGTGGGGTTGTCCAAGGGGGAGGGGTAGGGGGGCTGTCAGTGAGGGGGGATCTGTCCGGGGGGTGAGGTCTGTCCGGGGGTGTGTGCAGAGGGGTCTGTCCAGGGAGGGGGGGTGGGGGTGGGGGTCTGTCCAGGAAGGAGGGGGTGTATTCTTGAATATTTCCTTTGAAACTAAGTAATTTACAATGTCATTTATGATTATTTAATGTTATCTAATGAGGAATAGAGTTATGGGAAGCTGATGTTGATTTTGTTTCTTTTTAGGTACTTCAATGAGAGTATCCAACTCAAGTGAAAAATATATGAGGATGGTTGGCTCATTAAAAAGAAGAAAACTGCATCATATCATTATAGGGGAGTACTTAATTTGGTTTTTACTTATTTATAACAATTCATTCATGCTGCCACTTATTGGAACTCTTGAAATTCTTGATTTTAGGATGTTATGCGTGTTGAGAGTTTGTGCTTAAACTGTTGAATACTTTTCATGTTGATGTTATTGAACTAAATCTGTTTATGATGGTTATTGAAAATATTCTTGTTTATGGTAAAACATGTTGTGTGTTGGGGGCTGTCCAGGAGGGGGGGCTATCCATGGGGGTCTATAGGGGGGAGTGTTGTTGTCCAGGAGAGGGGGTTGATGTCTAGGAGGGGATGTCCAGGAGGGAGTGGGTGTGTGCCCAGGAGGGGGTGTGTGTTGTCCCGGTGGTGTCTAGGAGGGATGGGGGTTGTCCAGGAGGGGGAGGGGGTGCTTTCCAGGGGAGGGGCGGTTGTCCAGGAGGGAGGGAAGGGTTATCCAGGGGAGAGGGGGGCTGTCCAGGGGGTGTCTAGGAGGGACGGGCACTATCCGGGGGGAGGGTGTTGTCCAGGGGGTGTCTAGGGGTGAAAAGGGGTCTATAGGGGTGCAAGGGGGGTCTACAGGGGGTGAAAGGGGGTCTGTAGGGGGGAGTGGGTTGTGCAAAAGGTAGGGGGCTGTCCAGGAGGGAGGGGCTATCCAGGGGGTGCAAGGGGGGTCTGCAGGGGGGAGGGGCAGTCCAGGGGGTGTCCTGGAGGGAGGGGGTTGTTCATGGGGGATGCAAGGGGGTCTGCAGGGGGAGTGGGGCTATGTAGGTTGGAGAAGGGGCTATCCAAGGGGTTCCAGGAGGGAGGGGTCTATTCGGGGGGTTCAAGGGGGTCTTTAGGGGGAGGGGGTGTACAGGAGGGAGGGGGTGTCCAGGGGGTGTCCAGGAGGGGGATGTTGTCCAGGGGGTGTGGTGTGATCTGTAGGGGGGAGGGGGTTGTCTAGGGGTGTTGTCCAGGAGGGAGGTGGGTGCTGCCCAAGGGAGTGTCGAGGAGAGATGGGGGGTTGTCCAGGGGGTGCAAGGGGGGTCAGTAGGGGGGAGGGGCAGGGGGACTATTCGAGGGGGTCTGCCCAGGGGGGAGGGGGTCTGTCCGGGGGTGTTTTTTTATGAAATGGGAATGGATATAGCCACAGTTTTAAACAGTGGATATATACCTATATCTACGGTTTCAAACTGTGGCTAAATCCCTATATCCACGGTTTGAAACCATGGTTATATCCCATGTGTGGCTAAATCTTTAGCCACGGTTTGAAACCGTGGCTATAAAGCTTTAGCCATGGTTTGAACTGTTGCTATAGGGATATAGCAACGGTTTGAACCATGGCTATAGGTCTTTAGCCAAGGTTTGAAATATTGGCTATGGGTTTTTCCCTATAGCCACGCCAATACCATCCACAGTTCATTAAACTGTGGTGATAACCTATAGCCACGTTTTTGGGGCTTATAGCCACAGTTCAAAACTGTGGCTATAGCCTAAATTTCTAGTAGTGAATCTAAAGAATAATGACAAATATCCAACATCGAGCAAGTGGCCCAAGCCCATGTACTTATAAATGATCTCTACAGTATCCCTTTCAGTTCATCTAGTTTTACTTTCTTATGATCTTTATTTTCATTAAGTGATCAATCAAGTAAATCACCAGCTACCCACTGACAAACTGACTCTATCAACAACTTCTGGTGAACAATGTAGTGTCTTGAACTTATACACCTTCCCTCTCAAACATTTCCACCTAGAATGGTTCCATTATTTCCACTTGGTTCTGAACCCTTGCCTCCATTGGTTTTTAATTCTGATCCCAAAATTTCTCTTTCTATAATGTCAAACACTTATTCAGAAAATAGTTTTCATAGATCCAATCCTAGATATCTTTACCAAATCCACATTTTCAACCTTATTTCTGAAGTACTTAAGACTACTTACAGTTCTAACTCAAACCACTAGCTGAATAAATCCTGAAAAATGATGAAAACCCATGTTAATGCATCTCAAATTATGATTGAGTCTAGATATTTCATGTATATCTCTCCACATAATCCACACATATAGTAGGACCTCCAAGAACACTAGATTTATATTATGCCTAAATTTAGAGAATTTGGTCCATTGATTATTCTCAAAACTATTTATTCTATGGTTTTTTGGTGAAGATGATGAGGGTTGTCCACATAGAGAAAGATGGAGGTGGAGCTAAACCTTTTTAGTACAATATTCGGTTTATTCTTCTAATTTCAAGGATTTAGGTTATATATTTTAAAGTTAAAATAGGGGATATGGGGATTTTTCTATTACGATTCTACCTAGACAACATGTTGGATGCTAAATTTTATTATTTTACTCTCTCCTTTTCCAAATTCAAGTGTTTTTGTTCTGATTTATTCTTATCTGTTTCACTTTTCTTCCCCAGAAATCACCTTGTATTATTCCCTCATCAACCTCCCACACTCTATGGTTATGGAGAACTAAAATAAGGTTGATACAAGGGGGAGTTTCTTGTAACCTTAGTTTCAATCATTTAATTTTGGTCATTATTTTGTTGTAATTAAAGTATGATAGCAAGAAATGTGAGAGTTGAGTGATGGTTATCTCTCTTCACTTCACATTACTTAAATCCTTATTTATTTCACTATTAAATCAATTTTAACATCCCATCTAATATTTCACTCAGTATATGGATTATTTGAGCACTATAGGTTTTGAAATATAAGTGGGATGTGGTCGTGATTTTGGTTAGATTATACACTTAGGAGAGGTGTATTCTATGCTCAATCTCCAATCATAAATTTGGTTGTTAATGCATTTTGATAGGCTATTGAGTGAGCTCTCCACTACCATTTCAAATATTTGAATATGATTGTAGGAATAGTATATAATAAAATAACATAAGTGGAATGAAATATAATTAATTAACAATGACCAAGACACTAAACTAATCCATTGGATCAATAATTTATCCTTCTAACACTTGTTTTATTTTTTATTTATTTTATTTTATCTATTTTATTTTATCTTATTCAATTTAATTTATACAATTCATAACACACAAAAATAAATTCCTTTTTTATTATTTTAATTCTAATTAAACTAGAAAAAAATCATAAAAAAGTGACAACTTCCATAAAGAACACTTAATTGAGTGATCACCGCTAAAGACAACCAAGGTTAGCCAATATGCTACTTAGGGATAAAAATATTGATGAGAAATTCACAATAGGCTTAGAATTAATGAGCTTTAAGGGTCACTCATATCTTCATAACCGGTCTAGAAAGGGAATTAGTGGGGGTGGGTAACAAAATAAATATAAAAAATATTTATATATTATTCATAAAAATATGTCATATTTTAGTTTTTAAAGGACATGGAGAATGTTAGGATCTTTTTATATTTATTTAAAGAATAGTATTCATTCACACCATTTTGCACAACTTATTTAAAATAAAAAATTAATGAAATAGATGAATCTAAAAAGTCACAATATTATATTTGTTAAATAATTTAGTTTCTAAATCATATCGAATTATTCAATAAATTTTGATACTCAAATAGTCACAATTTCCTACATTTTAGAGACAACTTCTCATTGATCCCATTATATAGTCCATGAGAGATCTAAGTATTATATCAGGGATCTCATATAAAAATAATGTATTCCATATTAGTTGAACATGGAAATGAAAGGAAGAAATTAAACATAAAATATTATATAAAACCAATAAAAAATTAAACATACTTTCAATACTTAGATAATTAAACCAAGTTAGATCTAAGATTCATATAGTTAATGCATCATCTGAGAAGGTATAAATATATTGTATAGTACTTATGGCCTCATTCAAACACACAAGTGAATATAAGATTAATAGATAATAAGATAGGTCAAGGAATAATTTGTTATAGTTTTATTTCATTTAATATATACAACTCATCTCTCAGTTAATCATTGCTAGATTTTATTGTTTAATTTATTAGCATTTTGGTGATATAATATACTAAAAAAACCCAACTCATGGGTGGAAAAAATGGTGAAATGAGAAAATAAAGTAATGATTATGGTGTGTTGGATAAAATAACAAGTGAGGTTAGAAAAAAAATTAGGAAAAATATCTAAATATTTAAATATAGAGATTAAGAAAATGAAAAAGGTTATAAATGTAATATAAAGAGAAAATTGTGTGTGATAATAACAAAGAGGATAAAACAATGTGAGTAGAATAATATCCAAATTTTTTCTTATTTTCTATTTTAATCACTCAAAACATGAATATGATCAATATTTTAAAACATAATATGTAGAAATAAAATGTATCTTTTGAGTTTTCATCTTTTATTTTTTTCAATTCATCTTATTTCATTTTGATGAAATGAATTACTTGTGTTGAATAAAATTTTAAAGGGTGAATAATTGGTTATATGAGACATTTTAATTAATTCATAATAATAATCAATTCTAATGGTTTTTTAAGAAATAAAAAAATATTTTGTAATAGGTAATTAAAAAAAAGACATAAACAAGGTTAAAGTATAAAGGACTACTAAAATGAAAGGATGGTTTTTATATCATGTCAACTGAAGATTTGATATAAACCAATGAAAGATGAAAGGTGTATAAATGATTAATGTATTTGGATAGATCATGCCTAAATACATTAGGTCCATTTATTCCCACATTTAATGCAAATTTAAAAAATTGAGTTATGCCCCATTTAAATTATAAATAGTTCAATTTTTGGGGTGACCCGGAATTAATAATTCTTAAAAATAAAAATAAAAGTCATATTTTCAACAAATATTGAACATTAAACAAATAATTTTAATTACATAGATGTAAATTTATGTATATATTTCTCACATAATTAAAAATATATATATTATTACAAAAAATATTTCTATAAAAATGAAAATAAAACTTATTTACCTATGAGTAAACCAAAATTAGATTAGGTCGGTCTACTTAAATGCATGCCTTTTCCCACCAATCATTTCATACTTTGAAAAAAAGGACTTTTTTTGTTTCATATTTCCCTATAAGATATACCTAATCAAAGGGGAAAATCCCCATTAATAATCCCTATTAAGGGGAAACCTAATATTCACAACATATGACAAGGTGTTGGGGATAAGATTGGATTGGTGAATATAAATAGTTGATAAATACTACATAAGAGTGACACAATATTTATACATCACACCCAAGGATGAACACGATAACCAATATAAACTATGACATGTTTAGTTTAAGACATGAATTGATATGTTTGTTATTTTTAATCATTGATCTAACTCATAAATTGATAAGAAAATAATACATAAATTTAAGAAAAATAATAAAAATATTACTCACATGATAGAGAAAAAATAAACTCTAAATATTTTATAATTGATTCTTGAATATTTAATTTTTAAAAAGATACAATGAAAATAACCATTTATAGTTTAGTATTCAAGATTTTACCATTACACATAGTAGTAAAAACATAAAAAAACTTAAACAGGTGACCTGAGCATCTACAAGATCTATATATCTCCAACACCTCCATGAAAAAGTACTTTGAGTTCTAGGATTTTCCACATTGGAATCAAGTTAGTGGGCCATTTCTAGACATTATAAAAGATTTGGAGAAAGTATGCAACTATGATTCACCATAACTATGGTTTGCACCATGAGATTTATCCCGCTTCCTATTCCCATTAAAGGGAAAACACAAGCTACTACTGGGAGTAGGAGGAACTCCTGCCAAACCCAACTTACCAGCCAAGTCAAGTTCCTCCATAAAATCTCTATCTAGGATTTTCACATATGAGGTATGGTTTAGTAAGAAATTTTGATATCATATATCTAGTTAAAGAACCATATCAAACCTTCATGCTTTTAGTTTATCATTCAATACCACCTCCTGTGAGAAATGAACAAGATTGGGAAAGTGGTTGGCATGTTGAGTCATAGTTCAATCACATTTCTTGAGTTTAAGGAACTCTATAGACTTATCCAACACCATTGATTATAGATAGAATTTTTATGTGAAAGGTACCATTAATTCTTTCAACTACAAGAACACATTATTCCCCATATGAACTATTGATTCCCACCAACTTCTTCTTATACCTTCAATCTTGAAGGAAACACATTTCACCTTAACGGAGTAAGGTTCCTCCAAGAACTAAAATATATAATCAAATTTATTTAACCAATATCCAACATTATTAGGATAATTGATAATTTTTAAAGTTGGATGATTCAAAATAAGAAAGATCTAGGCACAATCTTTACTATCTTCCCTTCGAGGAATTACCTCTACTACCTAAATGGGAATAGGTGCATCCATCTAGGCTAGAGCTTAGTCCACATGCACAATAATATACATAAGGTTCTAATAAACTAGAGGATTAACTTTTTGTGGTTTATTGTCTTATCCCTCATGGGGTATTTTATAACTTCTTCTTGGGGGAGTGGTACTACACATCATCAACAAATAAAAATGGAAACATCAATCAAGATACTTGAGATCATCAACTTTTCTTATCATAATTCAATTGGAAAACAAAAGTCTTGAATCAAAACATTGAAAAAAATAGGATTAGATCAAGAAACTCCTAAAATACACTTTTCCCCAATAGACCATGGTAACTTAAGGTTTGTTACGATGAGATATCGTCAGGAACTCACTTATAACATACCCCTTAAGTCCTAACAATACTGTCTCCAGTCTACCAAGACATCCTAAACTATATACTGACATCAAAAAGAGGCATAAATTCAATTGATACTAAATTTTCATGAACCAAATAAAATAACCTACCTAAATGGTATCTGAATCAATCCTGACATGGATCAAAGGGAATTCATGATCCCCATGCACTGGAAACTAGTTCTATGGAATTAATACAAACTAGTGGGAACAATCTCACCATAAGGAAGACTCGTCAAGACAAATTAGCAGATAAAAAATGATAATCAGTCGGTATTCTAAACACTCCATAATGGAAAAAAACACAAGTAACTAAATACAAGTCTCAAAAATAGGAACTTCATCCTAGGTCATTAGAAGAGACCATCCAAACATCAACCCATAAACTCTATGTAACAAGTGGATCACACATTCCACCGATCACCGTCAACTCCCAAGGTTCACTAATAAAGAAAATCCACCACCTATGAGTAGTGATTTCCCATTTTCTAGACCTGACATATGAAAATATACAAACATATAAAGGTAAAGGTAGGTTATGAGCAAAAAATCCCATAATAATGTCACCAACCATTTCATCAGCAATCTATAACCAATAAACCAAATATTATCAATTTAAAGTAAAATATGGAATGGAATTAATTTATCAATTTGTATCAAAACATTATTTTCAAAACATTTAAATGGATAGTATAAAAAATCTATAAAAGTTCATTTCCATAAAATTGGGCACAAATAAGCATCATTTTCAAAACAAGAATGAATAAAATATTTTAATAGAATAGGTATAAATAACTTACTTCATAATCATTGGAATGTAATCATAATTTTCAAAAAATATCACCATGGCTATAAGCCTTGGGGATTAGTTATGTAAAGTCATTAGGTTCCACACAATATCAATGAAATATGGCTCCTAGGGTGAACATATCTATAGGTCTCGGGCCTATATGGGATAGGAATCCATCTCAAAGAATGAACTCCCTAACCACAAGTAGATTCAATATCATTATTATCATCAAATAATTCCTAGGAGATCAGTTTTACCTAAAATGCATATACTCCTATTAACAAACTAGTCTCTCATGTGCCACAAGTTAAACAAACATACAAGGGGCTATGATTCATTTCAAACAATCTCAGATCATTTCAAAACTTCATTTAAATCAACCCCAAGTTCAATATTCAAAATATCACATTTCATTTCAAAAAAACATCAAATGGGTTTATCAAATTATATGATTATCAAATAAAATCATTTCATTCCAAATGATAATTAATTTCATACATTTTCATCTCATCAAAATCATGCTCCAAGCCTTCATTTCACTTCAATGTCATTTTCTAGAAATCAAAAAATTATTTTCAAAATCCATTTTCAAAGGATTTTATCACACACACCATGCCATATAAAAATCATTTTTTAGGAGACTCAAATAAATTTTTAAAAACCAATTGAAAATAAAATTCAAATAGACAAGCATCAAGAGTTTCAATTGATATAGATTCTCTTATGAAACCACCTACCTCAATCCATGATTGTCAACACCCAATATGGGATCCAAAGGAATATTTAAAGGCTAGAATGATCAAGGGAAAATCATAAATCCAAAAATCAAAAAATCAAGATATAGATCCATTAACAACATGATGATTCACCACTCATAAAGAATGTGAGTGTGGAATAAATGAGAATTTAAAACCAAAGGGATTACACTTACTGAAAGGAAATCAACGCATCCACTGACACTTCGATCTGAGAAAAGAATGGGTTAAAGGAGCCAAAATCACCTATAGAGAGACTCTAAAATAAATAGGGTCGAGTTAGGTTCAATTAGGAGGAGTTTATAAATTAAAATGGATGTCTTGGGACTTTAATTAATAAATTTAAAGAATTTAATTTTTGTCACATGGTTTGGCCGCATGGTTTGAAAAATTGCATACCTATTACTGGGATACTTAGGAAAGTTTCAAGGTTTGTCAGCATGGTTCAATAAACAGTGCACTAACCATGTTCCCCTTCCCAGACCACTGGAAAGAGTTACATGGTTTATCCGTACTGCTTGATAAATAGTGTGCCAACCGTGCATGGTTCATTGTCTCAAACCACATGGTTTAGCAGTTAGGCCACACAGTTTTCACTAATACTGTTCTTAATCATGCACCCTTCTCCAAAACTCAAACATAAGATGCATAATTTCCTATAATTACCCACATGGTTTCCACTAAATATGCTCCAACCATGCACATGCCCGTAAAAATTGAAAAAAAACTACAAAAGTCACCCAAAACAACCCTAGATAAGCCCCAAATAAGAGATGGACAAAATAAAGGGTTATAAGTACCTGAAATACAGTAACGGGATGTTATAATTCCACTTAAATGACCTTGTGTTCTTCCATAATCAACCTATCACACTCCATGGTTATGGATAACTAAAAGAGGGTTGATCCTGGGGGGATGTTCTTGTAGACCTAGTTTTATTCATTTAATTTTGGTCATTATTTTTTCTACTTCATGGGAGCTAGTGGTGTGGGAGTTGAGTGATGGTTGTAGCTCTTGACTTCACATTACATAAATCCTTATTTCCTTCATTATTAAATAAATTTTAACATCCATACTTCTGTTTCACTCATTATATGGTTAATTTGAACACCACACATTTTGAATGACACATGGGATTTGGTCAGGGGTTGGGTTAGATTAAAAATTTGGGAGAGGTATATTCTACGCTCAATATCCAAGAATAAAGTAGTTTGTTAACGCACTTTGAGAGGATTTTGAGTGTTTTCACCACATCCACTTTAAATACTAGAAGAAGGTTGGAGGAGTGGTATATAATTATATCATTGAAGTGGAATGAAATATAATTTACTTAATGATGAACATGAAACAAAAATCTACCTTTGGACCGATCGTTTATCCATCTAACACTTATTTTATTTTTTATTTCTTTTTTTTTCACTATTTTATTTTATCTTATTCAATTTAATTTATCAAATTAATAACACATGAAACAACATTCCACTTTTATTATTTTCATTTTAATTAATCTAGAAAAAATCTAAAAAAATGAAAACTCCTGTGATGAATGATTAATTGAGTGACCACCTCTAGAGACAACCTATTTAGCCACTATGCTACTCCTTTAGGATAAAAATATTGATGAGGACCTTGTAGGAGGCTCATCACAAGTGAGATTCATGGGTCACTCCTATCTTAATAATTAGTCCAAGAAGGGAATTGGTGAGGATAGGTCATGGAATCAATATAAAAATATTTATATATGATTTATAAAAATATGCCATGTTTTAGTTTTTGAAGGATTAGGAGAATGTTATGATCTTTTTATATTTATTTTAAAAATTACCCTTCATTCAAACCATTTAGATCAACTTATTTAAAATAAAAAATAATAATTAACTAATAGAAACCAAAATATGACAACATTATATTTGGTAAATCATTGATTTTATGAATCCTATAAAATTATTAAATGATTTTTGATACTCAAAAAGTCACAAATTCCTACATTTGAGAGACAAATTATCATTGATCTCATACCAAAGTCCATGAGTGATCCATGTATTATATCAAGGATATCATATAAAAATAAATCATTTAGGCTTAATTGAACATGAAAATGAAAATGAGAAATTAAACATCAAAAATCATATGAAACCAAGAAATAGTTACACATACTTTCAATACTTGGATAATTGAACCAAGTTGGATCCAAGATTCATATAGTTTGTGCATCATATGAGAATGAATAAATATATTTACTGGTACTTTTGGTCCCAATAAAACACAGAAGTGAATATAAGATTAAAAAGAGGCTAATTGAGGATAATATATAATTTTTATATAGTTTTATTTCATTTAATATATACAACTCATCTTATAACATCCTAAGATTTTAAGAAATAACTTCTATCAAATTAATTTAAATTCTTTGATATCTTTTGCTACACATAATACAATTTTTATCTTTCATTTAAATTCTTTGATATCTTTTGCTACACATAATACAATTTTTATCTTTCATTTCACATAACATTTATTTTCTTTGATAACTAGTGTTAAACGCAAGACCAAGTCTTACCAGACAACAATATACTATTAATATTATTTATTTAACGTAATAGTTATCACATAGAAATTAGAATGGAAGAAATGAAAAATAATGACTAGATTATTAATATATGGTTTACATATGTTTATATAATGAGTCCTTTGGTGACCAATTAATTATAAATTAAAATAAAAAATAATTGAATATAAAGGACGTGTTTCTATGAAAAACTATTTTTATACCCACAAAGGTGTTTTATCTTAATAAATTAAATTAATCACTATTAGTGAATTATATTAATTAAATTTATATTATATATATTTAATAAAATGTTTTTAAATTCATCTAATAAGTTTTATAGGCTTAAAGTATAAACAAATCCAATTTTAGGCATTAAAAGTGTGTATTTTTCTAAAAGACAGTTTTGTCACCTTTTAATGGAAGACATGCTTTAAAACTAAATTTTGAAACACTTATAAATTTTATTTGAAAAAATAAAATTATTTTTTAAAATATAAACATCAAAATTTACTTTGGGTGATTTTTTGGTATTTTTCTAAGAACTTTCATATTTTGATGAATATTAAATGACACCAAATTTTAATTGAAAACTATTTTTTAATCTAAATAATTTATAGTGTTAAATTGTATTTTTAATTGGTTTTAAATTATAATTAGATAAATTGTATATCATTAAAACCAATTTAGGTCATTGGAATCAATTTAACATTGAAATTGGATATAAAAAATTTTCAAACTTTCAAACTTTTCTCTTGAAGAACTTGTTGTCTCGTCCCGTCTTTGGCATTAATTTTAAATTAATTTTTGACACTTCTATAATTGGAATATATAAAAATGGATTCCATATTTGTAATCATAATAATTTATAATTTCTATTAGGTTCATTTTAGTTTTTGACCCATAAAATTAGTGAAATAAATTAAAATTAATTACAGCGATTAAGGTAAAAATGTGTTTATTTAGTGGTCAAACACCAATGTTAAGTGGTCAAATGACCTAGAAACTTTTCAAAAACCAATTTTATAGACATTATTTTAAAATATACTCAATTTTATTGAATTTTTTTCATTATTATTTTCACATAACGTAAGGGATACCTCCCAATAGTGTTTACCTTTTTATATTTATAAGAATGTCACTCCCTCTCCACTATAAAAAGGCACTCACCCTACCAACTTATTCACACCTACAAATACATTTTGATCATCTAAAACATACCAAAATAATCTCCAAAAAAACCTCTTATCATCATATAAGACTCACTTTGGGCATAAATCAATCCAAGTAAGTCCTTTGTTGTAAACCAAGAAGAGCTGACTGAAAAAAGAGGTAACATTCTTCAACGATCACTTTTGTTTTATTTATTTCTCAAACCACTTAAATTATTCTTATTATATGAATATATAATAACCTCAGTATACTAAATATAATAATATTTTTTTATTTTAAGGTTTAAACCTACATATTCACACACTTCTATCAAATGGGATATGTAATCATTGTTCATGTGTACGGCGGACTACCACCTTACGAACTGATGTTGTCAGTTCTTCCATTACCACCATTAAAGGTTGACAATAAGGATGTAATTACAGATATTATATCATATATATTATATTTATAATTTCTTCATACTTATTAAATTATTATATAACATATACCTTCATGATTACCATTTTTTTGGAATACGATAACATCGTTTGTGGATATGTGGACTACTACCACCTCAAAGCAATGTGATTCGTTCACACTTTACATGGAATGTATTAAGGATGGGTTTAATAAAAAAATTATATAAATGAAATATTTATGATATTTATTACATAATAATCTATCTGGACATATAACATATCATTTTCTTCTTTCCATTTCACACATTGAAAATTTGATAACATCATTCATGGACGTGTGGACTACCGCCTCCTTAAAGTGATGTGATTCTTAATTTTTCATAACCAAATCACAATAATAAAATATATAAGTATGTATAATTAAATAATATGGTATTTATGATATAATTTTCATTTTGTAAAGATAAATGTTACTTACCTTATTTCCATAATGATTATCAAAAAAATTAATGTTATTCATGCGTACGTACAACCTACTATCTCCATGATCATAACGTCAGTTCATTTTTCATAACCATATTTCCTATATGATTTTAAAATTATAATTTATGTAAAAATGAGATAATTTTTTAATGTTTATTATTCTATATATATTTAAATAATAACCTAATTGACCATAGTCAACATATCAAAGTCAGTTTTGACACATAAGCCGAATATGGGAAAAAACTCAGAATTAAACATTATTGATAAAGTAATTGTATATAAAAATTATTTATAAGTGAAATAAAAGTAATTATAAACTTATAAAATGTTATTAAATAATTAAATAATTAACATAAGTTTATTATTTAGGAATATAAAGTACAAGCATGACAAATCAGACTCAAGGTAATGGATTTTGTCTCAATTTCATTTCATTGAGGAATATTATAATTTTATACACCTAGTTTCTTTTGTGTGGTGTATATAATTCCATTTGACATGTTATATCATGAATTTAATTTATTTCATATTGTTAAATGTTTCAATTGATTTTATTTTTTCACAGATATCATGTTTCAAATGTTACTCAAGTAGTAAGGGATTTCATAACTCAATTTCCATTCATTGGGTTAAACTTCTATGTCATTGGTTATGTTATTACAAGAATATGTATAAAATGACCTATTATTTTATTGTTATTTATTTCCAATTTTATTGTGTTTATTTTCAGTTTTCACACATAATTATTTCATTGATTTATTCTCACTTCAATGATACAATCTTTGTAAGGGTATTTCTTGTCTAACTTTTATTTTTGTGAGATATATTCCATATTAACCACTTATTTTTGTTGTGTGGTGTATATACTTCCAAAAAAATTATTTTATTATTATTATCCTTATATTTATGGGGTTTTAAATATCCTTTTTATGATATCTCTTTCATTGGGTTCATGGTTTCAAAGTTACCAAAGCGGTAATGGATTTTTATCACAATTTGACTTCCTTGTGACATTTGTTATGTTATACACCCATTTTATTTTATGAGTTGTATATACTGCTCTTTTAACATATTATATCATGAATCTACTTATTCTCATGATATTATAAGTTTCATTTAATGTTATTCCATTCATGGGGATTGTTATTCAAATGTTTCAATGTGGTATGGGACACTTTGGAAAGTTTAAATATTATTTTCCTCAAGAATGTTTTAAATAATATTTTTAATGGTATTTCAATCCATCCACATCTGAAACCCTTATTGTTACTTATCCTAAACTTGGGATATTTTTTATTGATACCATCATCATTATTTATTTGGATGGATTATGATTGTTTTAAAGATATTGTTAAGGAACCCATTTCCTTTCCATGGGTTAATAATATTATGAAATCGGTTTCTTTTCCACAAGATAATCATGTTTCAAAAAGATTTTTATAGAACTCATTTATTTTACATGGATTAATCATGTTTCAAGGAGATGGTTTTGGAACCCGTTTCTTTTCCACAATTTTATCATGTTCTAAAGAGATTGTTGTTTAACCCATTTATTTTCCATAGGTTAATCTTGTTTCAAAGAAATTTTTATTGAACCTGTTTCTTTTCCTTGGGTTAATAATGTTTCAAAGAGATGGTTTGGGAACCCATTTCTTTTCCATGGATTAATCATGTTTCAAAGATATTTTTATTGAATCCATTTATTTTCCATGGGTAAATAATGTTTAAATGATATTGTTATTGAACCCATTTATTTTTCAATGGGTTAATCATGTTTTGAAGAGATTTTTATTGAACTCTTTTATTTTTCATGGATTAATCATGTTTCAAAAAGATTATTATGGAACCCATTTATTTTCCTTGGGTTAATCATGTTTTGAGGATTTTTTAATAGAACTTATTTCTTTTTCATGGGTAAATCAAGTTATAAAAGGGATAAGGGTTGTTCCTATGAGTTTTTGATGAAATGAAAGATTTCATGTGTTGTGATTTTATAATGGTACTCTGAAATTTTATGGGTGGATATGTGATAAACCAATGATGGTTGGTTATGTGATAAACCAATAATAGGTGGTTACATGATAACCCAATGATTGGAGAGTCCGTGATAGCCCTCCAATGCAATGGGTATGAAATTCAGTTATATGGATATTCCACTTATAAATGTGACATGTATGGAAGTTTATCGCATAATTATTCCATTTATAAGAATGAAAAGCATAAAAATGTATCAATATAAATTTATATTCTTTCTATTCTTACTATGGGTTTATAAGGTTTCTAATGATTGAGATTGATATCACATGGATTTTTGATTATTTATTCTGATGACTCTTGCATTTTCCATGTTTTCATATTTGATGATCTAGGTATTGATGGGTATGAGTTATTTAATGAATCACTCATGCACTTTGATTAATTCATCATACCCTTATGTACTCTTATACTCATTGATGACATTTAATTATTAATTCTTATGTTTACCCTTACTGAGTATCTGATCTCACCCTTGTTTTGTTTCCTTCTCTTAAGGTTTTAAAGAATGATGTTGAACAAGTTATGTATA
This sequence comes from Viscum album, assembly GCA_963277665.1. Taxonomy (NCBI): domain Eukaryota; kingdom Viridiplantae; phylum Streptophyta; class Magnoliopsida; order Santalales; family Viscaceae; genus Viscum; species Viscum album. The sequence goes on from OY728133.1 coordinate 846,792,288, forward strand.
TAAGGGATTTTATATAGATGATAATGATGTATTAATGTGACAAATAAAATATGGGTTAATATAGATAAATGCTCATTTTAAGTCATGTGAATTGTTTATATATGATTTTTTCTTAATTCAATAAAACTCTAAACATAAAAGTTCCTCTAGTATGTAAGTGGCCCACGTTTTCCTTTTGATGTTGTAAAGTTTAGATGAAAAATTTGGGTTATAATTATCGACATCAAGGTCAGGAATGTAAAGTTATATATTTTAGCATAGGATCTGGGAGTGTGGGTTTTGGGCTATTATACATCTCTTGGATGATCATCCAACACATGGGTGTCAATAATAGTGAAATGAGGAAAAAAAGTAATGATTATAGTGTGTTAATTAATATCACTTATGTGATTAGCAATAGATTTAAGGCAAAAGATCCAAATATTAAAACATGGATATTAAGAAAATTAAAAAGTTGAATAATGTAATAGAAAGATAAAATTTAATTTGATAATATTGAAGTGGATAAAAAATGTTATTAGAATAATATCCAATGTTTTTCTTATTTTCTTTTCCAATCACTCAAAACTTGAATATACTCAATATTGTAAAATATAATATGTGGAAAGAAAATGTATCTTTTGAGTTTTCATCTTCAATTTTTTCCATTCATCTTATTTCATTTTGGTGAAATTAATTACTTGTACTGAATAAAATTTTAAAGTGTGAATAATTATTTATATGATATATTTTAAATAATTCATAAAAATAATCAATCTAAATGTTTTTAAAGAAATAAAAAATTATTTTTTAATTTTTAATTAAAAAACAGACATAAACAAGGTTAAAATATAAAGGACTAATCAAATGAAAGGATGTTTTTTCTATTGCATCAACCAAATATTTGATACAAACTGATGCAAGATGAAAGGGGTGTAAATTATTAATGTATTTGACTTGTTTGAGCCTAAATAAATTAGGTTCGTTTATGCCCACATTTAATGTGTATTTAAATAATTGAGTTATTTCCTATTCACATTACAAGTAGTTCGACTTGCGGGCTTAACTAAACTTAATTATTCTTAAAAATAAAAATTAAAAGGAAATTTTTAACAAATATTAAACATTAAATTTTAATACTCAACCTAATATGAACTTACTACTTAAATTTGGAGATGATCGGTGCCTGTCAATGATAGTTAACACTGAATCATGATGGAGACATGTTAGTCAATGGTAGGTGCAGGCGATGGATGCGTAAGAGGAATGAGATGGATTTATCCACCAATATATTTTTAATTCATAATAGTATAAAAGTTTTATTATAATATAATACTATATAATATAGAAATTATACTATTATTATTGGTAGGGGAGGTGTTATTATAACATAATACATTATTTGACCCCAGAATAGGGGTAGACTTTGAGGTTAATGTATTAATAATAGCATACCATAAATGAAAAATCTTAACTTCCTTTCCTAACCTACAACCAAAAAAAACATGTTTCGTACTTTATTAGAGTTACAAAGTGGAATAATCATAAATAAAATAAATCAATTCTCCTCTTTATATAACATATCCACTTAGAAATGTCTTTAATAAGACTAATAATAACATAATTTAATATCACATGTATACAAAACATGTCCACTAAAATAATACAAATTCTAATTTTAATATGAAATTAATACTAGTAGCTAGCCAAAAAATCATAATATATGGAATATTCTATAATCAATGCATTCTAGTAGTGATCCTAACAAATTATATGTTATGTCCTGAGTTTTTGAGCAGGTTGAAATTTCCCCAACTTGATTGAATTTTTTAGTTTGGTGGCTGGACCAACATTTATCTTGATCTTCATAACTTAATTATGAGATTTCCTTTGACCCAATTCATTTATTTTAGATTGGTTTTAAGGTCTGACAAGTTCCTTGGGGTTTTGAGTGGGTTTTAGGTGCATCAGAGACTGGAAACCTAACTTTTCAGAGTGCAGTATTAGAAGCGTGCGGTTTGGAAAAACTATGTTTCCTCCCTAGAGAATCTGTGTGACCCACCTTTATCTCTGGGAAAGGTTTTAAAAACCATATATAAGGGATTTCACATCCATAAAACACCTCTTTAACTTTTAGCAGAGGGTTCATGCATGGTTTGTTCACGGTTTCTCAAATTCTGCACCTAACTCGTGCGATGTGTGGTGCCTAGATAGTGGGTGTTGCATGGTTGGTAGCGGTTAGCCAAACTGAGCGTCCAAACCATGTGGGTCATTTAAAGAGGGTAAATTATCTTTTTCCCTCATCCCCTATTTCTTATTTTCCTATATTTTCTCCTCCTATTCATCGTGCGTAGTAGGGAGCTCCTACATTTTTCTTCCTCCCCTAGGCTTTGAGCCAAACCCTCCGTCCGAGCTCCATTTTGATTATTTTTTGTCTTATTGGAACGGCTTTAGTAAGGCCTTTAATCCACTGTCTTATTTTTCTCTTTTCTATCTCCATACGGTGTACTAAATTTGTGTGAGATATTTTACCCTATTTTTAAGGCATTCATCTAAAATGTTGATTTCTTTTGAATTAGCTCAAATTATAGGCTGATATCGAATGAGATAACATTTACTAGTGTGTGATCGGTTGTTCCTAGATTTCTCATTGATTTTTAACATGTTTCATGGGTGTGATCTATATGAACCATGTGTATTGACCAAGAGGGTCCCTAAATAATTAAATTATTATTTTTAAATTAATGAATTGCTTCCATGGGATTTCGTTGGGTATGACCTAGACCTTTTACACATGGTTAAGCTGGGTAAGGGGATTGGACCAGCTTTGGTAGTTTAGGCCATCCGTATGAATTAAATAAATTCAAATATTTATATTTATTTTCTTGGTTCCATGGTAACGCGATGGGAATATCCCAAGGATTGAGGTGGTGATAGACACCTAGTTTGAGGTGACTCAATCATCATGTTGGTATTGATTAGGACACTTGAGGTAATGTTGATCACCAGCTTGGGCAATACAATCGTCAGATTGATGCGACAAGGTCATCAAGTTGTGAACATGGTTTTTGTGATATGGGATTGAGTTGACCATGATTTTGAGTAACATGGTTATAGGGGGAAAAGGTTCCAAGATGATGTGGATTAGGTAAATTTTTGGTAATTTCCACACACTGTGTTGGTTGATGTGTTATTGGACTCGTGTGCACATAGATATGACTCAGATGATGAGGTGGTGTTGATCACTCATGTGGGTAGAGGCCTATATTAGTTTCGGATTAGTATGGTGTTGACCATCAGATAGGTTGGAGGTGATTATCATAAAAATCCATAGGGATGGTGATGAGCCATCATTTAACGGTGATGATATCGTTGGTTTGGGGCTAAGGTTTACATATTGTTGAGGCCATTGGGCTGGGATTACTTAGGAGGATGTATATCACTGTTCCTCAAGACGTCAAATGTTGAGTCGATGGTGTTTATTATTTGGATTATAGGCATCATTATGCCTTGGATGGTATGAATTAAGCTGATAGATATTTATGAGATGAGGTTTGAGGGACTAGGTACTTGTTTAGGCATGCCTTTGAGATGTCTGTTATTATCCTATAACATGGGAGGTGTCGGTTGGCATGAGATTCTAGTGATACTTTTATAGGAGGTGCATAAGGGATCTCTAGATTACTACTTATCTAGGGATTCATTGGGATTTATGCTAATAATCCTCTCCACTATAGTTATATATATACATACATGTCACTGTATGTCATATATATAACTAGGGGCATGTGGGATGTTGGTGATGGTCGAAGCGGTTGATTTCTTCTTTATGGTAGTTGATCATATGGGAAGTAGATTATTTATATGATATACATGTGTTGTTTATTTATATTTAGAACACCTACACTATAATGGATTTAATATAGACACACATTTATGGTTTCCTACTGAGATTTATTCTCACACCCTACATGGTCCCTTCGAGATGCATATAGACTTTATGATTTTTTGATCAGGTTAGGGACTGAGCTCTGGAGTTGAACCTTAGTGATTGTGTTGTAGTTCCTATCATGGGATATATGTCGATGGACCTTGGAGTTTATTTCATTATATTGTGTTTCCTTTTTTATGTTTTGTTTGTTTTAGCATGCTTATTATATGTATATAATGAGGTTAGCCATGGGCATCCCTCCATTCTTACTACTTTATATGACTTGACTTTTATGCATGCTTATACAAATGGTATGATTGGATTTATTATTCATTTTTTATTTTTTATTTTTATACTTTTGTTGTTTCTTTTTATTTCTTCTATTGTGTATGGTATTATTTCCACTATTGTATATACATAGACCATTATTATTATCACCATATAAGGGTATAGTCTCCCCAATATCACCTCTTTACACCCTCACTGCTAGTCAGTAGCCTTTTGCGTACATGGAGGTATGCCTAAGGGCCAGTGGTACTCCAGACCAGAGAACCATTTAGCCTCTCTTTGGTGGTATTCTACTCACCCATCCCAAGAATGTAGTTTCAATGAAATCTTTGTGTGATTATATGTATTTTGATATGTATATGTTCTTGAACCTAACAAGGGTAATCAAGGATGAAGATAGGGGTTAGTTTTTAAAAATGTAAACAAGGGAAGATAAACAGTGTTTTCCTACTTAGCCTCTCTTTAGTGAAATTATACTCAACAAACTTGGATTATATATGATGCCTTGCCCTATTATGGTAAAGTAAGGGTCTATGAGGCCGAACTATGTTGATGCTTGACTATGGTGTGGGTAGGTAGGGGCCATGAGGCTGGGTTACATGTGATACCTAGCTCTAATATGGGTGAGTAAGGGGACATGAGGCCATATGTCGTGTGATATGGTTATGATGGGAGAATGTAAAGGAGGTGAGGTTGTGTTTCTTGTTACAACTTTCCCTATCTACAATATATTTATACTATTATGGATGTTTGACCATCCTGATTGGTATTTAGTAGTATGACACCTAGATGGATTCTAGTGTAGAGTCAAGAGGCTGTAGATATGGTATTTCTTGAAAATTAATGGGTTGAGGCCCCTGAGGGTTAGGATAAGACCCCAAAGGGTCAGGCTGATCAAGATTTATAGGTACAAGAATAGCTACAATCTCAAGTATTGGAATTTAGACATAGGATATGGTATATTTTGGGCCTTACCTTAATGAGTAGCTCAGGGAGAGCCTAGTATGTTTCATCCATTGGATTGATAGGGGAGTTCAGGGATTGGAGCATTCTATGGCATATTTGACACATGTATTCTAGTCATAGAACCCACAGCTATTCTAGGGTGAGGGTGGACCACAGGAATCTAAGAATAAGATTAAGTCGTTCCATACCATCTTCGACCATCTTGAGACACCCCCAGGATAGAGGGTGAAGCTAGAAATTTACATGATTAGGGTACTGACAAAGCATAGGTGGGATATATGAGTTTAGAAAGGATGACATGACGAACTAGATTGGAAGGTCTTCGAGGCCAGTTTCTTTGAGAATTTCTTCCCAGAGACATTAAGGGTAGAGAGAGATTGGGAGTTCTTGATCCTATATTAGGGACACATTTCTTTCATGGACTATATATCTACATTCACAAACCTTTCTCATTTTTTACCTTGTATGGTGGGAGATGATACCTTGAGAGTGAGGTGTTTTGAGGATGGTTTACAACACACCATTCAGTTGTAGGCAAACATCTTCATATTATCCTCATTATCTGAGGCATAAATCGGGCATTGATAGATGATGCAATTTGAAAGAACGGTCATACTCAAGTCAGTTGATGGAATTAGGTGATGTTAGCGGTGATGATTCAAGTAGAAGGAAGCGGGGTTGAGAGGAATCTCAATAGGGAAATCGGGAAAGATATTCAAGAATATCATCGAGGAGTGGTCCTTTGATAGTATTCTTCTAGTGTGGGAAGCGGAGACATGTACGTATATAATATGATCAGGCATCGAAGGAGTGTTGAGCGTGTGACAAGGTTGGGAATCTGGAGAGGTTTTGTACGAATCCTTCTTGGATAGTTGGGAGCCAAGTACTAAGACAGACTCAGGCATCTTAGGCAATACCAAGATAGGTGATGGGAGATGGTAGAAGGGATTCTGCTACACATGGAGGTCATGGTAGAGAAATTGGTACCTAGCAGTGGGTTTAGTGGATGGTAGTTGGATAAGATCCATAGGGAGGCCATGTCTCATGTATTCGGGATTCGTTCCATGTGCACACAGTGGAGATGAAAGGTGCAGAGTAGGTTGGGGAGACGACTATAGTTATAGGTGTGTTATGGGCATGACCATATTTCGTTTTTATTTTGGCATGGTTGTTTTTGTAGGCATGTCCAGTTTGGGTTCATAGGGTGCATGATTTGTTTTTAGGCTAACCAGATACTAGTTAATAGGTTGGCATCGTCTCAGATGCATGATATATATATATGAGGTGCATGGAATCATGATTTATTATGGGCATCAATGGATGTATGTCTTGTATAAGATGCATAGGAATCAAGATTCTCTATGTGGTCATGAATATTTATATATGATACAGGTTATTATGAGCATCTGTGAAGATGCATGATTTTGAGCATCTATTAATATGTGGGACCTCATAGGTGTCATGTGAGACATGGACACGAGGTGAACATCTGATGAGATGTGGGACATGATTGGAGTTAGAGTGTAACAAGTATGATTTGAGAACCTAATGAGATGCGGGAGTGATGATTCATCATGGGAGGACTTTTGAGTGTTATGATGGTTGGTGGACCATCATTTTATTTGAGTTTTGGTTTGGTAAGAGACCAGGTAGGTAACTCCTAAGGTGGGTGTCAACTTGAGGGAATATGACATGTGAATTCATGAATGGGGTAGACCAAGATAATTCAAAATAGATGGGTATGTTTGGTACCATCTTCATCTAAGGCTTGATTTCTTAGGGATGAGCTATGTTAAGGTGGGGAGACTATAATGCCTTGGGTTTTTGAGCAGGTCCAAATTTCCCCAACCTGTTTGTATTTTTCAGTTTGGTGGTCGAACCAAACTTTTTCATGATCTTCATAAAATAAATTGGAGAGTTAATCTAACCCAAGGATTTTTTTTAGACAAGTTTTAAGGTCCAAAAAGTGCATCAAGGTTTTGAGTGAGTTTATGGTGCATCAGAGGCTAAAAACCCAACTTTTTAGTGTAATTTGTCTAAGGTGCATGGTTTGGAAAAACCATTCAACCTACCAAGAGAAACCATGTGGCGCTCCTTCTTCAATAGGAACAGTTTGACAAACTGTGAAGGATTGGTCACATTACTCTATAGCACCTCTAAAACTTTTAACATAGGGATCACGCACAGTTTTTACATGGTTAGGAAAAGTGTTCTCTTAGCCCATGCGATGTGTGGTTCCTAGATAGTGAGTGTTGTACGGTTGCCACATAGTTATCCAAAACATGTTAGTCATTTAAAGAGGTGAAATTGCCTTTTTCCTCCTCCCCTATTTCTTCTCTTCCTCCCTTTTCTCCTCTTCAACATGTTCAGTGGGGAGCTCCTCCCTCTTTCTTCCTCCCTTAGTACTTGAGCCAAATCCTTTATCTGAGCTCTATTTTGGTCATTTTAGGTCTTGTTGTAACTGCATTAGTAAGTCCTTTGATCTTCTAGCTTATTTTTACCTTTTATCTAACCATACGGTGCACTAAATCCATGTGATATTTTTTACCCTATTTTTAGTGTGTATGTCTAAAATGTTGATTTATTTTGAATCAGCTCAAGTTATAGGATCATATCATATGAGAAAAAATTTACCAAAGAAATTTTGGTGTTGCCTATCTTTCTCTTTTATTTTTCTCATTTTCAAGGGTGTGCTCTATATGTGCCATGTGGGTTGATCGAGTGGGAACCTAAAAAATAAATTCTTGTATTTAAATTAATTAATTGATTCCATGGGATGTTGTTGGGTATGCCCTAGACCTTTTACACATGTTCAATTTAGGTAAGGGGCTCTAACCATCTTGTTATGTTTAGGTCAGGCATATGAATTAAAATAAATTAAATTTTTTTATATTGATTTTCTTGGTTTTTTGGAAACTTGATGGGAATAGCCTAAGGATTGAGGTGGTAATGACCACCTAGGTTGAGGTGAATTAGTCATCAGGTTGGAATTGGCCTGGATACTTGAGGTTATGTTGATCATTGGGTTAGGAAACATGGTCGTTGGATTAAGGTGATGAGTTCATCAAGATGTAAGCATGGTCTGTGTGATATGGGATGGTATTGACCATCAGGATGAGAAACATAGTCATAGGGGAATGAGGTGTTGCGATGATGTGGCTTAGTTAAATTATTGGTGATCACCACTAACCATGTTGGAAGACACACCGTTAGAGTAGCATTCACATAGATAGGATTCAGATGATGAGGTGGTGTTGACAACTCATGTGTGTAGAGGCCTCTGTTAGTTACATCTTAGGATAGTGTTGACCATCATAGAGGTTGGAGGTGATTACTATAGAAATCCATGGGGATAGTGAGGATCCATCGGTTAATGGTGATAAGACCATCAGTTGGGGGTTGAGGCTTGATGTATTATTGAGGTTGTTGTGCTAGGATTATTTTGGAGGACAGATATCATCATTCCTTAGGACATATACTATTTATTTGATAGTGTTTATCATTTAGAGGACAAAAATTGGTGTTCCATAGATATTAGGCTTCGAGATGAAAGGTATTTCTAAGATGAGGTCTAAGGGACCAAGTACTTGTTTGGGAATACCTTCAGGATTCCGATTATTTGATTATGAAGCAGGAGGTGTCAATTGGCATGAGGTGTCAGTGTTACTTTTATAGGAGGTGCCTAAGGGATCTCCATCTTTATACTCATTAGGGGATTCCTTGGGATTTATGCTAAGGATCCTCACCACTAAAGTTATATATATATACATACATGTCACTATATGACATATATATAACTAGGGGAATATGGGATACCAACGATGGACAAAGTAGGTGATTGCTTCATTGTGGCCGTTGAGCACAAGGGAAGTAGATTATTTATATGATATGCGTGTGTCGTTTATTTATATTTAGAATGCCTACATTATCATGGATGTAAGACAGACGCGTGTTGGTTGTGGCCTATTGAGATTTATTCTAACACACTACATGGGATCTTCGATATGTGTGTAGATTTTATTCTTTTGTGATTAGGTGAGGGACTAAGCTCGATAGCTGGACCTTAGTAATTATGTTGTACTACCTAGCATGGGATGGATGTCAAGGGACCTTGGAGGTTCTTGCATCATATGGAGTTTCCTTTTTGTGTTTTGTTTATTTTAGCATGCTTATTATATATATACTAAGGTTGTCCATGGGAGACCCTCCATGCTTAATGTTTTGTATGAATTTACTTGTATTTATGATTCTACAAATGGTATGATTGGTTTTATTATTCATTGAGGCTACTATTTGTTTATTCTTCCACTATTGATTTTTATTACTTCTGTTGTGTATGGTATTCTTCTATTATTGTATATACATAGACCATTATTATTATCACCATCTGAGGGTATAGTCTCCCCACTATCACCTATTTACACCCTCGATGCTAGTCAGAGTCATTTGGTATATGGGGAGGTGCGCCTAATGCCTAGTGGTACTCTGGACCATAGCACAATTTAATGTGGTATTCGGATCAGGGTGTTACAGTATAAGATATAGAATAAGAAAAAACTAATATATAATAACAGTATTCCAGTCAAAGAACGAGTCTTGGATTAAGCAACAATCATGAAATTTTAATAGAAAATTATATGTTCCTCATCCAAATATGTTTTCAATGTTTTAAAACATAATTTAGGAAAACACCTATTTAGAAAAATAGACATTATCCTAGGAAAAATGGTTATTACACATTGAACCCTTTTAACATAATAATTGTTGCATTAATTTAAAAAACGATTACCTTTTAAGACATGCCAAAGGATCCAAGTACTTGTTAGAATGTAGAAATGTGATTGAATTCTTAAAAAATAATAAAAACTTTAAGAGGATATATTTTCAACAAAGAATAAATTATAAAATTCAATTATGGTACAAGAACTAACTCATACCTAAATTACATAATCCTTTGATATAAATAACATTACAACATAACTCATTTAAACATGATTTTAAAATAATAACATCTCTTATAAACATTATTAACACCCAATATACATTAAAAAATTATAGCATCCTTTTGAAAACATGATTCTATAACAATTAAATTTTCTATAATCAACTCATATAACACCCAATAGGCATAAAAAACAACATGACTCATTTGATCCATCCTTTTCAAACCATCATGTAAAAATTACATCTAAAAATTTACATTTATAATCCCAATATCCACTTCAAACATGTTTTTTTAAGAAAAAAATCACTTACCCACACATCATAATTCTTAAAAAATAATTGAAAACAAATCCATGTAAGTAAAAATTTTAACATGAGCCATTATACAACATTATACCTCTTCCTTAGGCTCAATTTTCCATTTAATCATACCTACTAAAAAATATTATTCAAACTAATAAAATTACTATCATAATGCTTAAGAAAAAAAATTATGGTCAAACAGTATTGAAATAATCCATAAATATCATTTTTTTATTTAACTTACTTTCACATAATATCTTTACAACTACCAACATACTTACTCTAACATTTCACACCGCATTATATTGAAATTAATTATACAATATTTTGATCATTCATTAAATAAAATAAAAATATTAAATGAATAATTTCATTACCCCCTAATACATTAACAAAAAATATATTACAATAATTAATTACATAATTCCCAAATATATATTACAAAAATAAATAATTTTACATTTTATTTAGTTAAAGGAAGCAAGTAACTAAATATTTTAAAAAATACATCAAATATGATTGCATTTATTATGAAATACAATAAAAAATATAATCTAAATGAACCTTAGTTCAATTAATTTGGAATAATCATGACCTAACAAGATCTCTTTTTTTCTTTGATACCTAGATAAAAATGAAACTAATGCTCATTAGAATAGAGGATGAACCAAAAAATCACCTATTTAATGTTGAAGAAGAATAGAATTAACAAACTAATGAATGGGGGTATTCTCCTAGAGAGAATGAGGGAAGGTCGTGCAGGTAAGGGGGGTTAGAGATCATGGGGAGGGGAGGTCATGAACTACTTTTTTTGTGAATTTATACTAATGATTTTAAAAAAAAATTGGTATAGAAAACCTTATACTAACTAAATTTTAAAAATTTTGGTATAGGATATTGATTTCAACAATATACCAACGGTTTTTCTAAACCATTGGTATAGGGACCTCTATAACCATGGTTAGATAAAACTATGGGTATATAGGTGTGGGTATAGCCCAAATATCTTATAGTGTTATGATCCTCCAACACTTGATAGTCAATATATCCTATGTATCTTTTTAGGAAAATGTTTTCTAGACCATATGACATATGTTTAAGAATATTATCATAGAATTTCTAGGTTCTCGTTATTTTGGGGAACTATTAAAACCTTTTTATGCAAAAAATACTCAAAGAAAATTATCACATTGATGTTATAAATAACAATCATCAAGTGATAAGGTATTCAATAATATTATAGTAAATGAAAGTACGAAGTAGATTGGTTCTAGAGCACCAACTCTAACAAAATTTAAGATGGGACATGAATTGAGATGTTTGTGATTTCGAATCATTGATATAACTCAAAAATTAATAAGAGAAGAATATATAAAATCCATAAAAATATTAAAAATATTACTCATGTGATGTAGATAAAATAAACTCATGCAGATTATATAATTGATTCTTGAATTTTTAATGTTCCAAAAGATACAATGATAATATCTATTTATAGTTCTATAGTCAAAAAGAATAAATCAACTAGTTTTCTTAAAATTAAAATATCAAAATTATTAACACTGATGATAACATTTAAAACTTATAGTATATTGTTACCACACAAATATTTGGACTTTATGAATGTGTGAAGTGTGGATTTAGAATATAATTCTTAACTTTTTTCCCTAACCTACCATAATTGATTTTTTTGTCTCATTCATTGACTATGAATACATTTAATACTAATTGGAAAACAACTATTTCATAATTTATAAATAAGATAAATATATATTTCATGGTGTTAAACTTTCTTTAGGATTAAATAATATAAATAAAGGGTTTATTTTTTTAATTTATACTAAAATATTCTTTTAACTCAATAATGGGATCTCTCATGACATAAAACACCTTAATTATTTTTTTATGATGCCCTTCCTCCAATTAATTAAAAGTTCCCCACTCATAATGGTTTCACATCAAATTATTGAAGCTTTTTATTCTTAAAAATTCTCATTCAAGTTTAACATATGGTTGAAAACAATCATCAAAGTGTTCTTATATGTTTTTTAAAAAAATTAACATTTTCTATATTTTAAAATATTTATGTTTTAATTTATCTAAAAATAAAATATATGGATCTAGACCCCCAAAAACACTATTCAATTTAAAAATATTTATGTATCATTTATAAAAATGTGCCATATTTTAATTTTTTAAGAACAAAAATAATTATATAAACATTTTATTTTCATTTTAAAAAATATTTTTCATATACATGATTTAGAACCTAAATTTTAAAATAATACTATAATTTATTAATGTAAATCAAAATATCAAAAAAAATCATATCATAATGTATTATTTTCCATATTTTCAAGCTTCTAAATCTTATCAAATCACTTGATGAATTGTGATACTCAAATAGTCACAAATTCCCACATTTGAGGGAAACAACTTCTCATTAATTACAAAATACATTCCATGAGAGGTTAAATCATTATATCAAGGATCTCACATATTAATCATGAATTAAATATTGTTTGAACATGAATAAAAAGTGAAGAATTATACATTATAACTAAGAAGCTTCAGGCCCCAGGAACACACTGAATCGACACTCAACAAAACCCTCAACCCACTCCCAAAGAGGAATGAACAAAAATAGAAAGAGAACACTCAACACATAACACTAAGAATATGTGTGGTTCATAAAAAGTTATACTCCATGGAAACATTAACTTTAAAAGAAGAGAATAATTATAGAAATACCTCATTGAGTTAAAATTTCCTAATATGGTACACTACCTAGGGGAAATTAGAAAAAAAAAACTTTATATTCAATACAAAGTATAATGAAAACCATCGAACATCGATCAAGTGGCCCAAACTCATCTATTTATAAATGAGCTCCGTAGTAGCGATTCTAGTTCATCCAGTTTCACCACCTTATGATCTTTGTGTTCATCCAATGCTCTATCAAGTAAAGCGCCAGCTACCCCCTGACACATCGACTCTATTAACATCTTCAAGTGAACAAAGTAGTGTCTAGAACTCATCCACCTTACCTTCCAAACATTTCCACCTAGAATGGTGGCACTGTTGCTGATTGGTTCTAAACCCTTGGTTCCACTATCACTACCTCCATTGGTTCTAAATTATAATCTGAAAATATCTCCTTCTATAATGTCAAACACTTAGTTAGAAAATAGTTTTAATAGATCCAAGCCTAGCATTCTTCACCAAAGCCACATCTGCCAGCTAATTTCAGAAGTACTTAAGCCTCCTTACAGTTATAACCCAAACCACTAGCTGAATAAATCTCAACCCAATGATTAAAACCCATGTTAGTGAAACCCAAATAATGATTGATTCTATATATTTCATGTATTTATATCCACCTAAGACACACCTACAGTGGGACCTCCAAGCACACCATATTTCCACTATGCCTCAATGTAGATAATTCAAGCCATTGATTATTCTCAAAACTAATTCTATTGTGACTATTTGATAAAGATGATGAGGGTTTTCCATGTGGAGAAAGATGGAGGTGGAGTTGAATCTTATTGGTACAATATTCATTTTATCCTTATAATTTCAAGGATGTTGGTTATCTATTTTAAAGAGGAAAGGGGGTTGTTGGGATTTTTTTATTACGATTCTACTTGAACACCATGTTAGATAGTAAATTTTATTATTTTACTCTCTATTTTTCTAAATTAAAGTGTTTTCCTTCTACTTAATTCTTCTAATTTTAACTTTTATTCCATATAAATAACCTTTTGTTCCTCCATCATCAACCTCCCACACTCTATAGTTATGAAGAACTAAAAGAGGGTTGATCCAAGGGGGGTTCTTGAAACCTGAGTTTTATTCATTTAATTTTGGTCATTATTTTATTGTAATTCAAGTATGATAATGAGCGATGTGGGAGTTGAGTAATGGTTGACTCTCTTCACTTCATGTTACTTAAATCCTTATTCATTTCACTATCAAATCAATGTTAACATCCCTTATTCTATTTTACTCAGCATATGGATTATTCGAGCACCATAGGTTTTGAATGACTTGTGGGATGTGGTCATGAGTTGGGTTAGATTACGCACTTAGGATAGGTGTATTCTATACTCAATATCAAAGCATAAAGTTGGTTGTTAACATCCTTTTAGAGGCTCTTGAGTGCATGCCACTCCCATATAAAATAGTTTAATATGATTGTAGGAATGGTATATAATACAATCATTGAAGTGTAATAAAATATAATTTAATTAATAATGACCAAGAAACTAAACTCGGCCTTTGGATCGATCATTTATCCTTCCAAAAATTGTTTTATTTTTTATTTATTTTGATTTGTCTCTTTTATTTTATCTTATTCAATTTACTTTATTTAATTAATAACACACAAAACCACATTCCTCTGTTCTTTTTTTCATTTTAATTAAACTAGAAAAAAAATTAAAAAAGTGACAACTCCCATGAAGAATGACTAATTGAGTGGACACCTCCAAATAAAACCTAGGTTATCCACAATGATACTCCTTTGGGATAAAAATATTGATGATGAATTCACAATAGGCTTATCATTAGCAAGCTTCAAGGGTCAAGCCTATCTTGATAATCGGTCTATAAAGGGAATTAGTGGGGATGGGTAAAAAAATAAATATAAAAATATTTATATATGATTCATAAAAATATTTCATGTTTTAGTTTTTGAAGGATGAGGATAATGTTATGATATTTTTATATTTATTTAAAGAATACTCTGTTAACACCATTTAGAATGACTTTTTTCAAATAAAAAATAATAATGAGCTAGAGGAAACCTAAATGTCACAAAATTAGATTTGTTAAATCATTGAGTTTATAAATTCTATCAAATTATTCAATGAATTTTGAAACTCAAATAGTCATAATTTCCTAATTTTGAGAGACAAATTCTCTTGATCCCATAATATGGTCTATGAGAGATCCAAGTATTATAGAAAGGGTCTCATATATAAAAAATTCATTCAAGCTCAGTTGAACATGGTAATGAAAGGAAGAAATTAAATATCAAAAATCATACAAAACTAGGAAAAAATTACACATACTTTCAATACTTCTATTATTAAACCAAGTTAGATTGAAGATTCATATAGTTAGTGCATCATCTAAGACGGCATAAATATATTGTCTTGTACATGCGGTCTCAATCAAACACACAAGTGAATATAAGATTAATAGAGACTAAGAGAGGTTGAGGAATAATATGTTATAGTTTTATTTCATTTAATATATACAAATCACCTCTTGGGGAATCAAGTATGGATTTTGTTGTTTAATTTATTAGCATTTGGGTGATATCATAATCTTATCAAACCCAACACATGGGTGGAAACAATGGTGAAATGATAAAATAAAGTAATGATTATGGTGTGTTGGATAAAAACATTAGTGAAGTTAGCAATAGATTTAAGACAAAATATCCAAATATTAAAATGTAGATATTCAGAAAATGAAAAAGGTTAATGATGTAATATAAAGATAAAATTGGGTGTGATAATAACAATGAAGATAAAACAATGTGAGTAGAATAATATAAAAAGTTTTTCTTCCTTTCTATTCCAATCACTACAAATACTCTCAATATTATAGAACATAATATGTGGAAAGAAAAATTATCTTCTGAGTTTTGATCTTCAATTTTTTCCATTCATCTTATTTAATTATAATGAAATGAATTACATGTGTTGAATAAAATTTTAAAGAGTGAATAATTGGTTATATGGGATATTTTAAATAATTCATAATAATGATCAATTCTAATGGTTTTCAAAGAAATACACCAAAAAATTAATTGGTAAGTAAAAAAACAAGACATAAATAAGGTTAAATTATAAATGACTAATAAAACGAAAGGATGTTTTTTCTATCATGTCAATCAGATATTTGATACCAACTGATGACAAATGAAAGGGGTATAAATGATTAATGGATTTTCCTAGGCCCTACCTAAATACATTAGGTTTTTTATGCCCAAATTTAATACAAATTTAAAAAATTGATTTATGGACCATTTGCATTATAAATAGTTCAACTTGTGGGGTGACCCAGAATTAATTATTCTTAAAAATTAAAATTAAAAAGACATATTTTTAGAAAATATTAAACATTAAACACATAATTTTAATTACATTGATGTAAATTTATACATATATTTCTCACATAATTAAAAAAAATATTATTACAAAATGATTTGTATAAAAATGAAAAGAAAATTTCTTTGCCTATGAGTAAACCAAAATTCATTTATTTCAGTCTACTTAATTGCATTCCTTTTCTCGTTAATCATTTTAGACTTTAAAATATGACATTTTTTGTTGTTCTGACTTGACTTATAAGATATACCTGATCCAAAGCAGTCGATCCCCATTAAGCATCCCTAGTAAGGGGAAACCTGATATTTACAACATATGACAAGGGGTGGGGATAAGATTCTATGATTGGTGAATATAAATAGTAAATCAAAACTATATAAGAGTGACATAATACTTAGATAGCACATCCAAGGACTTACATGATAACCAATATACACTACGAAACTTTTAGGTTGAGACATGAATTGAGATGTTTGTGATTCTGAATCACCAATCTAACTCATAAATTGATAATAAAATTATACATAAATTCAAGAAGAATAATAAAAATATTACTCACATGATAGAAAAAAAATACTCTAAATATTTTATAATTGATTCTTGAATATTTAATGTTCCAAAAGACGCAATGGAAGTAACCATTTATAGTTTAGTAGTTAAGCTCGTACCATTACACAGAGTGGTAAAAACATGGGAAAACATTTACAAGTGACCTAAGCATCCACAAGAGCTGTAGATCTTTGACACCTCCATGAAAACACGCTTTGAGTGCCTGACTGTTCCACATTGGAAACAAGTTAATGTGCCCTTTCTAGACACTATAGAAGATTTGGAGAAAGCGTGCAATCAAGATTGACCAACACTATGACTTCCACCATGAGATTCATCCCACCTCCTCTTCCCTTTAAAGAGACCACGCAAGCTACCACTGGGAGTAAGAGGAACTCCTTCCAAACTTGACTTAACAACCAAGTCAAGTTCCACCATCAATTATTTATCTAGTATATCCACATATGAGGTGAGATTCGGTAAGAAAAATTGAGATTTGATATCTGGTTGAAGCACCATTTCAAATATTTGGGCTTTCAATTTCTCATTCTTTTCTACCTCTTATGATAAATGAACAATCTCGGAGAATCGGTTGGTATACTAAGTCATAGTTCAATCATATTTATTGAGTTTAACAAACTCTATAGACTTCACCAACACCATTGATTCTTGATAGAATTATTCTATCAAAAGTACCCTGAAGTATTTCCATTCCAAGCACACATACTTCCCTATCTAAACTATCGATTCCCACCACCTTCTTCTAGAATCGTCAATCTTGAAGGAAGCACATTTCACCTTAATAGAGTCATGTGCCTCCAAGAACTCAAATATCTACTCAAATTTGTTCAACCAATACCCTACCTCCTAAGGATCATTGATACCCTATAAAATATGGTGGCTTTAGAAAAAAATGATCTGGTTACAATCTTTACTATCTTCCCTTCAAGGTAAAACCTCTACAGCTTGAATGGGAACAGGTGCAGCCATCTGGCCCAGACCTTGGACCGCATGCACAACAACGTGAAAAAGGTTATAATTAGACAGAGGGTTCTCTTTCTCTGGTTCATCGGTGGATCCCTTATGAGGTATGTTCAAAAGTATTCTTGGGGGCATGATACTACACATCATCAACAAATAACAAGGGAAACATCAATCAAGATACTTGATATCATCAACTCTATCAATCATAATTCAATTGGAAAACAAAATTCTTGAATCAAACCTTTAGAGAAAGTCTAGGATTAGATCAAAAAACTCCTAAAATAAACTTTTTCCCAATATCCCATGGTAGATTAAGGATTGTTCCAATGAGATCTGAGTAGACACTCACTTATAACCTAACCCTTAAGTCCTAACAATATTGTCTCCTATCTACCAAGACATCCCAAATTGTATACTGACATCAAAGAAGAGGTATGATTTCATTTGATACCATTTTTCATGAAATAAATCGAATAAAAAACCTAAATGGTATCTAAAACAATCCATACATGGATCTAAGGGAGTTCTCAATCCCCAGGCACTAGCATCTAGCGCTAGGGAATTAATACTAATCAGAGGGAACGATTTCACTATAAGGATAACTCATCAAGACAAAGTAGTGGATAAAAAATGATAATAAATCAGTATTCCAAACACTCAACAAGGGAGAAAACCACAAGTAACCAAATACATGTCTCAAAAATAGGAGATTCAATACAAGTTATCATAAGAGACCACCCAAACATCAACCCATAAACTCCATGTAACAAGTGGATCACACTTTCCAATGATCACCACCACCTCTCAAGGTTCATGAATCAAGAAAATCCACCACCTATGAGTGGTAATTTCTCTTTTCCTAGACTCTACATAAGAAAATATACAAATTCACAGAGGCAAAGGTAGGCTATGAGAAGCAATTCCCATTAGGATCTCACCAAGCATTTCATCAGTAATCTATAACTAATAAACCAAATATTATCAATTTAAAGTAAAAAATGGAATGGAAATCAATTCTCAATTTGAATCAAAACATGATTTTCAAGAAATTTCAATGTCTAGTATAAAAAAGGTATAAAAGTTCATTTCCATAAAATTGGGCACAAACAACCATCCTTGTCAAAATAGGCATGAATTAACTATTTTACTAGAATATGCATAAATAACTTATTTCATAATCATTGGCATGTAATCATCATTTTCAATCATATCACCATGGTTATAAGCCTCAAGGATTAGTTATGTAGAGTCATGAGGTTCTACATGATCTCGATGAAATACGACTCCTAGGGTGAAAATATCCTTAGGGATGAGGACTAGAGGGGAGAGAAATCCATCCCAGAGAATGAACTCTCTACCCTCAAGTAGTTTCAGTATCATTATCATCATCAAATCATTCCTATGTAATCAATTTTACCTATCATGCATATCCTCCTATTAACTAACCAATCTCTCGTGTGCCTCAAGGTAAACAAACATGAAATTAGCTATTATTCATTTCAAACAATCTCAAATCATTTCAAAACATCATTTCATTCAACCCCAAGTTCAATATTCAAAACATTCCATTTCATTTCAAAAAAATAAAATGGTTTTATCAAACCATATGCATATCAAATCAAATCATTTCATTCCAAATCATAATTCATTTCAAACCTTTTCATCTCATCAAAATCATTCTTTAAACCTTTATTTCATTTCAAAATCATTTTTCAGAAATCAACACTTTATTTTGAAAATCCATTTTCAAAAGGATTTCATCACACACACCATGCCTTTAAAAATAATTTATCAAGATAATCAAATCAAGAATTAGAAATCAATTGAAAATCCAATTCAAATAGACAAGCGTCAAGGGTTTCAATTGATAGATATTTCCTTATGAAACCACCTACCTCAATTCATGATTTTCAACACCCAACACGGGATCCACAAGGAGAGTTGAAGGGTAGAATGATCAAGAGAGAATCATAGTTCCACAAATCAACAAAGCAAGATCCAGATCTGTCAATGACATGAGGATCCACCACACACAAAGAAGGTGAGAGAGGAAGAAATGAGAATTCACAACCAAATATATTACACTTACTAGAATAAATCCAATGCATCCATTGACACTTCAATATGAGAAAAGAATAGGTTAGAGGATCCAAAATCGCCTATAGAGAGACTCCAAGATCAATAGGGTCGATTTAGGTTCAATTGGGATGAGTTTAAAAATTAAAATGAGGGTCTTGGGACTTTAATTAAGAAATTTTGAGAATTTAATTCATTTCACATGGTTTGGCCGCACAGTTTGACAAAACATGTGCCTCTTATAGGGCTACTTGAGCAAGCTGCAAAGTTAGGCGGCATGGTTCGACAAACTATGCACCAACTGTGCACCCCCTTATAGGCCACTAGAAAGAGCTGCATGGTTTAGCCACACTGTTTGACAAATCTTATGCCAATCGTGCATGGTCCATTGTCCCATACCACATGGTTTGGATGGTAGGCCACATAGTTTGCACTAAAAGTGTTCTTAATCATGCGCCCTCCTCCAAAACTCAAACACAAGGCGCAAGATTTCCTAGGATGACCCGTACGATTTTCCCTAATCATGATCTAACCATGCACAAGCCCAGAAACCTTGAAAAACTCCAAAAGTCACCCAAAAACAACCATAGATAAGCCCCAAATATGAGATTCCAAAATTAAAGGTTTAGAAGTACCTGAAATCTAGTAACGGGATGCTACATTTCCACTAAAATGACCTTGTGTTCTTCCCTCATCAACCTATCACACTCCATAGTTATGGAGAAATAAAAGAGGGTTGATCCAAGGTGGGAGGTTCTTGTAGCCCTAGTTTTATTCATTTAATTTTGGTTATTATTATTTTTAAAATTCAAGGGAGCGAGCGATGTCGGAGTTGGCTGATGGTTGATGATCTTCACTTCACATTACATAAATCCTTATTTATTCCAATATTAAATCAATTTTAACATTCCTTCTTCTATTTCACTCAGTATATGAAAAATTTGAGGACCACAGATTTTGAATGACACACAAGATGCGATCTGGAGCTGGGTTAAATTACAAACTTGGGAGAGGTGTATTGTATGCTCAGTCTCCAAGGATAAAGTGGTTTACAAATGCACTTTAAGAGGCTCTTGAGTGTGCTCTCCACTTCCACTTTAAATAGTGGAAGACGGTTGGAGGAGTAGTATATAATCAGATCATAGAAGTGGAATGAAATATAATTTAATTAACGATGACCATGAAACTAAACTTGAACTTTGGACCGATCATTTATCCATCTAACACTTATTTTATTTTTTATTTATTTTATTTTCTCTGTTTTATTTTACCTTATTCAATTTACTTTATCCAATTCATAACACAAGAAACCACATTCCATTGTTCTTATTTTCATTTTAATTAATCTATAAAAAAATACCAAAAACCAAAAAAAGTGACAACTCCCGTGATGAACGATTAATTGAATGACCACCTCTAGGGACAACCTAGGTTAGCCACTATGCTACTCCTTTAAGATAAAAATATTAATGAGGGCCTTATAGAAGGCTTAGAGCTCATGAGATTCAAGGGTCACTCCTGTCTTCATAACCATCCCAAGAAGGTCATTGGTGGGGATAGGTCATGAAATCAATATATAAATATTTATGTGGAATTCACAATAGACTCGGTATTAGCGAGCTTCAAGGGTCACTCCAGTCATCATAACCAACCCATAAAGGGAATTAGTGGGGACGGGTAATGAAATCAATATAAAAAAATTATATATGATCCATAAAAATATGTCATGTTTTAGTTTTTGAAGAATAGGGAGAATGTTATGGTCTTTTTATATTTACTTAAAGAATACTCTTAATTCACACCATTTGGCACAAATTTAAAATAAAAAAATAATGAACTAGAGGAAACCAAAATTTCACAACATTAGATTTTTTAAATCATTGAGTTTCTAAATCCTATCAAATTATTCAATGAATTTTGATACTCAAATAGTCACAATTTCCTACATTTGAGAGACAAATTCTAATTGATCCCATAATATGGTACATGAGAGATCCAAGTATTATATCAAGGATCTTGTATACAAAAAATGTATTCAAGATTACTTGAACATGGAAATGAAAGGAATAAATTAAACATCAAATATCATATAAAACTAGGAGAAAATTACACATACTTTTAATACTTAGATAATTAAACCAAGTTAGATCCAAGAATCATATAGTTAGTGCATCATCTGAGAAGGCATGAATATATTGTCTAGTACTTGTGGTCTCAATCAAACACACAAGTGAATATAAGGTTAATAAAGACTAAGAGAGGTTAAGGCATAATTTGTTATAGTTTTATTTCATTTAATATATAAAACTCATCTCTTGGTTGATCATGGATGAATTTTATTATTTAATTTCACGGTATTTGGGTGATATCATAAACTTATAAAATCCAACACATGGGTGGAAACGATGATGAAATGAGAAAATAAAGTAATGATTGTGGTCTGTTGGCTAAAATCACTGGTGAGGCTAGCAATAGTTTTAAGGGAAAATATCCAAATATGGAAATGTAGAGATTAAAAAATGAAAAAGGTTAATGATGCAATATAAATAGAAAATTGGATGTGATAATAACAAAGAGGATAAAATAGTGTGATTAGAATAATATCCAAAGTTTTTTATTCTTTTCTATTCAAATCACTCAAAACATGAATATGCTCAATATTGTAAAACATAATATGTGAAAAGAAAATATATCTTTTGAGTTTTCATCTTCATTTTTTTCATTCATCTTATTTCATTTTGATGAAATGAATTACATGTGACGAATAAAATTTTAAAGTGTGAATAATTGGTTATATAGGATATTTTAAATAATTCAAAACAATAATCATTTCTAAAGTTTTCTAAAGAAATACAAAAATATTTTTAAATTGGCATGTAAAAAAACAAGACATAAACAAGGTTAAATTATAAAGGACTAATAAAATGAAAGGATGGTTTTTCTATCACGTCAACTGAATATTTGATTCCAACTAATACAAGATGCAAAGGGTATAAATGATTAATGGATTTCTCTAGGTCGTGCCTAATGACAATAGGTTCATTTATGCCCACATTTAATGTGGATTTAAAAAATTGAGTTATGACCCATTTACATTATAAATAGTTCGACTTGTGGGGTGACCCGAACTTAATAATTCTTAGAAATAAAAACTAAAAAGACACATTTTCAACAAATAGTAAACATTAAACACATAACATTAACAGAGTCAAGTGCCTCGAAGAACTCAAAGAGCTACATAAATTTCTTCAACCAATCCCCTGACACCCGAGGATCATTGGTGCCCTGTAAAGATGGTGGCTTCAGATGAAGAAATACCTGGGCACAAGCTTTACAATCTTCCCCTTAGGGCACAACCTCTACTGCCTAAATGGGAACAGGTGCAACCATCTGGCCCAGATCTTGGATCGCATGCACAACAACTTACACAAGGTTCTGATCAACTGGAGGGTTCACTTTCCATGGTTCATCGGTGGCTCCCTCCCAGGGTTTGTTCAAACGTCTTCTTGGGGGCATGGTATTACACATCATTAATAGATAACAAGGGAAACATCAATCGAGAGACTTGAGATCATCAACTCTTTCAATCAGAATTCAATTGGAAAAAAATGCATTGAATCAAATACTTGGAAAAAGTCTAGGATTAGATCAAACAACTCCTAAAAGAAACTTTTTCACAATAGCTCATGGAAACTTAAGGATTTTTATAATGAGAGATGATGAGGCACTCACTTATAACCTACCCCTTAAGTCCTAACAATATTATCTCCTGTCTATCAAGATGTCCCAAATTGTATACTGACATCAAAGAAGAGGCATGACTGCCTTTGATACCAATTTCTCATGAACCAACATGAATAACCTACCTAAATAGTATCTGAACAAATCCTAACATGGATCGAATGGAATTCCAAAACCCCATGCGCTGGAGACTAGTGCTAGGGAATTAATACAAACAAGATGGAGCAATTTCACCACAAGGATGACTCGTCAACACAAATCATTGGATAAAAAATGATAATCAGCCAATATCCCAAACACACTACATTGGAGAAAATCACAAGTAACCAAATACAAGTCCCAAAAACAAGAACATCAACCCAAGTCATTAGAAGAGACCATCCAAACATCAACTCATAAACTCTATTTAACAAGTGGATCACACTTTCCATTGATCACTACCAACTATCAAGGTCCGCTAATCAGTAACATCCACCACCTTTGAGTGGTTCTTTCCCTTTTCCTAGACCCAATATAAGAAAATATACAGACACACGAAGGCAAAGGTAGGTTGTAAGCAACAAATCCCATTAGGATCTCAAAAAATCATTTCATATGTAATCTGTAACCAATAAACTAAATATGCTCAACTTAAAGTAAAACATGGAATGGAAATCATTTATTGGTTTGTATCAAAACATTTTAATGGCCGGTATAAAAAAGGTATAAAAGTGCATTTCTATAAAATTGGGCACAACAAGCATCATTTTCAAAACAAGCATGAATAAACTATTTTACTAGAATATGAATAAACAACTTATTTCATAATCATTGGCATGTAATCATCATTTTTAATCATAGCACCATAGGTATAAGCCTCGGGGATTAGTTATGTTGAGTCATGAGGTTCAGCACAATCTCTATGAAATACAGATCCTAGGGTGAACATATCCCTAGGGCTCAGGCCTAGGGGGGATAGTTATTCATCCTAAAGAATGAACTCCCTACCTTTAAGTAGTTTCAGTGTCATTGTCTTCATCAAAACATTCCTAGGTAATCAGTTTTACCTAGCATGCATATCTTCCTATTAACTAACTAGTCTCTCATGCACTTCAAGGTAAACAAACATACAAGGGGTTATCATTCATTTCAAACAATCTCAAATCATTTCAAAACATCATTTCAATCAACCCCAAATTCAATATTCAAAACATGCCATTTCATTTCAAAACAAACATCAAATGGTTTTATCAAATCTTATGACTATCAAATCAAATCATTTCATTCCAAATCATAATCTATTTCATACCTTTTCATCTCATCAAAATCACGCTTCAAACCTTCATTTCATTTCAAGATCATTTTTTTCGAAATCAACACTTTATTTTCAAAATCCATTTTCAAAGGATTTCATCACACACATGATGCAATTTCGAAATCATTTATCAAGAGACTCAGATCAAGCTTTAGAAATCAATTGAAAATCCAATTCAAATAGAAAAGCATCAAGGGTTTCAATTGATAGATATTTCCTTATGAAACCACCTACCTCAATCCATGATCGTCAACACCCAACACGGGATCCACAAGGAGAGTTGAATGCAAGAACGATCAAGGGAGATTCATAGTTCCAAAAATCAATAAAGCAAGATTGAGATCCATCAATGACATGAGCATCCACCACTCTCAAAGAATGTGAGAGGGGAAGAAATGAGAATTCACAACCAAAGAGATCACACTTACTGGAAGGAATCCAACACATACACTGACACTTCGATCTAAGAAGAGAATAGGTTGGAGGAGCCAAAATCACCTTTAGAGAGCCTCCAAAATCAATAGGGTCGAATTAGGTTCAATTAGGGGTTCAGAAATTAAAATAGGGGTCTTGAGACTTTAATTAAGAAATTCTAAGAATTTAATTCTCATCACATGGTTTGGACGCACTGTTTAACAAACCATGGACCTCTTACTAGGCTACTAAAGTAAGGTGCATGGGTTGGCGAAATGGTTTGGCGGCATGGTTCGACAAACCGTTCACCAACCGTGCACCCCCTCCTAGGCCACTGGAAAGCGTTGCATGGTTTAGCCGCACTATTTGACAAATCATGCACCAATAGTGAATGATCCACTTTCCCAAACCACGCGGTTTGGAGGTTAAGTCGCACGGTTTACACGAACAGTGCGCCTAATCATGCACACTCCTCCAAAACTCAAACACAATGCGCGTGATTTCTTGGGATGACCCGCACGGTTTTCACTAACCAAGCTCCGACCATGAACTGGCCCAGAAACCTTGAAAAAAACTCCAAAAGTCACCCAAAACAACCTTAGATAAGCCCCAAATAAGAGATGACAAAAATAAAGGGTCAGAAGTACCTTGAATCCAGTAACAGGATGTTACACTCCACTGAAATGACCTTGTTTTCTTCCCTCATCAACCTCTCACACTCCATGGTTACGGAGAACTAAGAGGGTTGATCCAAGGAGGCGATGTTCTTGTAGCCCTTGTCTTATTCATTTAGTTTTGGTCATTATTTTTTTCTAATTCAAGGGAGCGAGCGATGTGGGAGTTGAGTGATGGTTGTCGCTCTTCACTTCACGTTATGTAAATCCTTATTTCTTCCAGTATTAAATCAATGTTAACGTCCATTCTTCTGATTTGCTCAGTATATGGATAATTTGAGCACCACATGTTTTGAATGACACATGGGATGTGGTCAAGAGTTGGGTAAGATTACGAACTCAAAAAATGTGTATTCTATGCACACTCTCCAAGGATAAAGTGGTTTGTTAACACACTTTGAGAGGCCTTTGAGTGTGCTCGCCACTTCCACTTTAAATAGTGGAAGACGGTTGGAGGAGCGATATATAATCAGATCATTGAGGTGGAATGAAATATAATTTAATTAACGATGACCATGAAACTAAACTCGACCTTTGGACTGATCATTTATCCACCTAACACTTATTTTTTTTTTCTTTTCTCTGTTTTATTTTATCGTACTCAATTTACTTTATCCAATTCATAACACAAAACCACATTCCGTTGTTCTTATTTTCATTTAAATTAAGTTACAAAAAATCTAGAAAAAAAGTGACAACTCTCATGATTAACTATTAATTGAGTGACCACCTCTAGGGACAACCTATATTAGCCACTATGCTACTCTTTTTAGATAAAAATATTGATGAGGACCTTACAGCAGACTCAACGCTAGTGAGATTCAAGGGTCACTCCTATGTTGATAACCAGCCCAAGAAGGGCATTGGTGAGGACAGGTCACAAAATCAATACAAAAATATTTATATATGATTCATAAAAATATGGCATGTTTTAGTTTTTGAAGGATAAGGAGAATGCTACCCTTCATTCACACCATTTAACCCAACTTCTTTAAAATAAAAATAATAATGAACTAATAGAAACCAAAATATGACAACATTAGATTTGTTAAATCATTGAGTTTTTGAATCCTATCGAATTATTCAATGATTTTTTATACTCAAATAGTCACAAATTCATGTACTTGAGAGACAACTTATCATTGATCTCATACCAAGGTACATGAGAGATCCAAATATTATTTAGAAGATCTCATATACAAATAACGCATTCAAGCTTAATTGAACATGAAAATGAAAAGAAGAAATTAAACATCAAAAATCATATAAAACCAAGAAACAATTACACACACTTTCAATACTTGGATAATTGAACCAGGTTGGATCCAAGATTCATAGAGTTTGTGCGTCATCTAAGGCATAAATATAGTGACCGATACTTGTGGCCCCAATCAAACACACAAGTGAATATAAGCTTAAAAAGTGGTTAAGAGATCTCTTGGTTGATCACCAAACACATGGGTGGCAACAATGGTGAAATGAGACAATAAAGTAATGCTTACGATGTGTTGGCTAAAATCACTTATGAGGTTAGCAATAGATTTAAGGCAAAAGATCCAAATATTGAAACATAGAGATTAAGAAAATGAAAAAGGTGAATGGTGTAATAGAAATAAAAAATTGTATGTGCTAATATTGAGGAGGATAAAACAATGTGAGTAGAATAATATCCAATGTTTTTATTCTTTTCTTTTCCAATCACTCAAAACTTGAATATGCTCAATACCGTAAAATATAATGTGGAAAGAAAATGTATCTTTGAAGTTTTCATCTTCAATTTTTTCCATTCATCTCATTTCATTTTCATGAAATGAATTACTTGTGCTGAATAAAATTTTAAATAGTGAATAATTAGTTATATGGGATATTTTAAATAATTCATAACAATAATCAATTCTAAAGGCTTTCAAAAACACAAAAAAAAAATAATTGGTAAGTAAAAACAAGACATAAACAAGGTTAAAGTATAAAGGACTAATAAAATGAAAAGGATGATTTTTCTATCACGTCAACCAAATCTTTGATACCAAGATGATTAATGGATTTGACTAGGTCGGGCCTAAAGACATTAGGTTCATTTATGTCCACATTGAATGCGGATTTGAATAATTGAGTTATGCGCCATTCGCATTATAAGTAGTTCAACTTGCGGGGTTTAGCCGGACATAATTATTCTTAAAAATAAAAATTAAAAGGACATTTTCAACAAATATTAAACATTAAACACATAATTTTAATTGCATAGATATCAATTTATACATAAAATTCTCACATAATTAAAAAATATATTATTACAAAACGAATGCTATAAAAAATGAAAAGAAAACTTTTTTACCCATGAGTTAACCAACATTGGTTTAGTCAGTCTACTTAAATGCGCGTCTTTTCTCACCAATCATTCTAGGCCTTAAAACAGGGACATTTTTTTGTTATTTCAACTTGCCCCATAAGATATACTACTCCAATGGAGTCGAGCCCCATTAAGCATCACTAGCAATGGACAACCTGATATTCACAACATATGACAAGAGGATGAGGATAAAATTCAAAGATCGGTGAATACAAATAGTCGATCAAAATTATATTAAAGAGTGATAAAATATTTAGACAGCCCAAGAACACCCAAGAACGAACACGATAACCAATATATACATACATGTTTAGATTGGAACATGAATTGAGATATTTGTTATTTTGAATATGAGAGGAATGCATAAATGTGAGAAAAATAATAAAAAAGTTACACACGATAGACAAAAAACAAACTCACAAACATTTTATAATTGATTCTCAAATCATTAATGTTCGAAAAGATATAATGGCAATAACCATTTATAATTCAACAATCAAAAAACATAAATCTTTTGATTCTCTTAAAATAAAACAAAAACAAAAGTATTAGCACACTGCTGCTAACTTCTAAAAAATATATACATATTATTCTTAAAAATATGCGATATTTTATTTTTTGAAGAACAATAAGAATGCTATAATCTTTTTATTTTCATTTAAGAAAATATTCTTTATAGAAACAATTTAACTCAACATTTTTAAAATAAAAATATAATAAAATAATGGAAACCAAAATGTTAAAAACAATCTTTCGATGCATCATTATACCAAGTCACAAATTCCCAAACAATATATCAAGGATCTCATATACGAATAATGCATTCGAGCTCAGGTGAACATGAAAAAGAAAGAATCAGATATCAATTGGATCCCTGGACTCCAAAATTCTATCCAACAATACAAAACCAACATATAAAAATAGAAAAATATGTTATGGATTTAAGTCTTACATATCGACATGAATCCTTTAATTCAAAAAGAACCACGAAAACACAATTAACGAATATGACGAACATCAACCATTTAAAACTCAATAGCAAATACGCATAAAATGAAGTAATCCAAAAAATTTCCTTCAATCCAAAGAAGAAATCAAGTCATAAGCAAAAATGGATGCAATATAATTGAAAAGAAAACAAACCGAGTTTTCATTGATAAAAATATCATTTTTTTCTTCCAAATAACATTGTTGCGTTTTACATTTATGTGTCTCAATTCATAACCTATATCGTCCATTTTTAGATATACCACCAAACAAATATTTTCATTACCACTTCCCATTCAATTCAAATTTCTATTGCATCAAAACAAAAAGGCATAGATTTAGAAAAGCACCAAATCTTGGACGGATCTTCCAAGAGCTTGCTTTTCTACAATTTCAGGGCACACGTTCTCGACAAACCATGTGAAAGGCGCCGGATGGTTTCCTTGAAAGAACATCCTGAGAATGACAACCCAAATCCACAGTCATTCCAAGAATCACAACCTCTTACACTTACTGCAAGTGTTATGGCACGACCATGAGCTACTTTGATGAGTGCTTTGTCGCTTACTGCAAATCAGAGAGAGAAAGAGAATCTTGGTATACAAGGAATGATATCGTGCTATGAAAGATAAATAAGTGCAGTGTGAGCATATTAGTCGGATATGGTATTCACATAGGTTCATTATGCATACATAGATACATTTGGTATTTTTCTAAGGAGCGGTGGGAGGCAAGCCAGAGACATGGAGAGAAAATGTAGCCCGGTAGGAAAGTAAACCGCACCAGAGACAAGATGAAGAAATTGAGCAAAGAAGAAACACCTACATATACTTTTAAGTGCTTTGATAAACTAGAGATTAAAGGAGTTTTTACTGTTGCTTGCGAGTTCAGAAGCCGAATTTCATCCGCAACCCTGTATAGGACCACTGGGCTGCTGCACATCAGGTTATAAGATGGAATTAGTCTGGCAAACGCAGCAGGGGCTTCCAAAGGTACAGAGACTCAGCAACAACCTTCTTCCTCACTTATGAAACCTCATTTCAGGAGATCCAAAGATAAAATTACAGTCTGGAATTTTAATTTTGTGAATGGAAGATCCTAGTAAGACCAATCCAGATAGACCAAAACAACATGAAAATGTGTAGAACAAAGGTACTTACATCAACTGTTTCATGTCAAAGGAACAATGTTCATTTTAGCCTAGGATGTGGCCAGAATTTGATAGCAACATCGCCAGCACTGTGCATGGGAATGATTCCCACGATAAAAGACATTGCCATGTACGAAAGTCTTACTGTGCTCACGACAAATCAGATTCTGTGGACTCGCATAGGGACTCATGCATGATGTGTAAACAACAAAATAATTACGACGGCATGAAGTCTGAGGATATTGTATAAATGATAAGGAAACAACTTGAAATTACTAATCATGGAACTGGTAAGCGCAGGAGATCTTGACTATAAGCACATGCCTTTTATTTGCTAGGCAATCCCAGTGGATAAGGCATAATCTTCTTTAAATTAACGAACCTGTTTGCCTTTGATGACCAACCCTCCGCTTTCAGCCCATCTGCCTCTTGCTAGATGAAGCTCTCAGATGTGGGGTTCCCAAGCAGGTTTTTGCAAAATCCTTGTTAAAGGCAGGCAGCAGCTGCTAGTAGAGCCTCAGTCTGATATGATTCCATAGAAGCCCCTTTAGAACATGTTTCTGAAACAACAATTCTCCCCAATAGGAGGGGGGACGGCCAAGTAAACCATAAATGGCGGAATCGTCCGGGCAAGGGAACAGGGTATATAGATGAATGAAATTTCATTTCAATGGCGAGGGTAGAAAAAATGCAAAACTAAAGCACGATCCTTCCAGAGTTAACTCAAAATGAAACCTTGAAATTGCAGAAGACGAGAACGAGATGGGGTACAGAGACAAAAAAAAGGTGGAAAAGAAAATGAGCCTGTGTCGATTCACTGTCTTACAAGAACAGCTGATAGAGGGAATCTTAGGCTCGATGTTGTGAGCGCAAGAGATAGAAGCGTGATGGAAGTAGGAAGGCATGCACTGCACCTGCGGGTCCCGTGGCTGCGTCAGATGCGGTAGGGTTACAGAGAATGCCGAAAGTGGGCCGATTTTGATAGGGAAGAAAAACAGTGCAAAACGACGCCGCTTTCTTGGGGTAAAACCAAGAGCCCAGATTTGCGGTTGAGGCCAACAAAGTAGAATCAACCTGCAAGTTGGGTACTAATTTATCCAATGAATACTCATCCATAAGAATCAATACAGAAATCTCCGCTTTCTTCATACAACTCCAAAGAAAATGCGAAGCATATCTGGATCAAGAGAATCATGCCCCAATGACACCATGTACGAGCGGCTTCCATTCTATGCAACAGTTTGACACAACATGCAGGGAAGTGATCACCAATAATCATTGCAAGAACAACTTCCATCCTCAAAACAAAGGAACCGACTGAAATCCCGAAGCACCACCCTTCTCTCAGTAATTATTGAGATTAACTTAAAGGCAGTATGACAGTCAATGCAAATCCTTAAATTCTTGAAGATTTTAATCGGAGTTCCCAGTGGAGTGGTGAGAATTCCAAATGCAAGTGCAAGCTTCTCACTGTGGTAGGATAAAGTTTGCTCTTTCTGCTCATCCTCCACATCATGCAGCACAAACATTGTGTCAGGGACATATCCTTCTTCCTTCATCGTCTTATAAAGCTTTCCCAGAAAGTCATATATTTCCTTGGACATTGGGTGGGACATGTCACCAACTAAGAACACATGTACTTCCCTTTTAATCTTAATCCAGCTTAAACCTGGCTTAATTATGACTCCTCTATCAATCATAGACTTCCGAATCCTTGAAGATTCACTCCACAAGCCAGCCTTGGCATAGATGTTGGCCAAAGTAGTATATGCACCTGCATTGTCAGGTTCAATTTCAAATAATGCTTCTGCTGCAAGTTCAGCCAGCTCAAGATTTCCATGAATTCCACAACCACGTAGCAGGGAAACCCATAATGACTTGCTCGGCTTCATTGGCATAGTAGCAATGATGTTTTTGGCATCCTTGAATCGGCCTGATCAGCTTAGCAAATCAATGATGCAAGAATAATGATGGGCGGTATGCATTAAACCATGCTTCTCGTTTATTGAGTAGAAATATTGAAGCCCTTTCTCAACTAACCCAGCATGGACACAGGCAGAAAGAATACCAACAAAACTAATGTCATCAGGACGAGTGCCAGACTTCAGGAGCAGCTCAAACAACTGAAGCGCTTCATGAGATTGTCCATTCTGAGCATATCCTGTAATAAGAGAGGTGAAGGAGACTAAATCACATTGGGGCATCTGATTAAAAACTCTCCTTGGCTTCTCAACATCCCCACACTTTGAATACATGTGAACTAGTGCACTGGCAGAATATTCGGAGGGGACGCGTCCATTTCGCACCATGTAACCATGCACTTCCCTACCCAGACCCTCAGCAGCATTATCTGCACATGCATTAAGGACTTGAGTAAAAGTGAAGTCAGTAGGTCTAATTCCCGACCCCAGTAACTCCCAGAACAATGCAACTCCCTCTTCTGTCCTCCCATCACTTAAGTATCTTGTAATCATAACATTCCAAGAAACAACATCCCGGTCCAATGTACGATCAAATATGTGGCAAGCGGCCTCCAAAGTCTCACACTTTCCATACATGTATGATAGAGCACTCCAAACAAATGCATCAGAATTCAGACCCATTCTCATTATATGACCATGAATCTCCTTCCCAGAATGCAAAGACTGGATGTCAGCAGAAGCAGCAAGGGCGCTAGAGACAGAAAACCCGCTACACCTGGAGTGAGTATCCTTCTGCATTGCTCTATACAACTCTAGAGCATCCCCAGGCTTGGCATGCCGCACGAAACCGGAAATCACTGCAGTCCAAGAAAATTTATCCCTCTGCGGCATTTTGTAGAACAGGTTCCGAGCCTCCGCGAGCCGTCCAGCCTGTGTATAACCGAAAATCAGGGTATTCCAAGAATACAGGTCTCTTTGTGGCATTTCATCAAACAGATTACGAGCCTCTGTGAGCCGCCCAACCTGCATATAACCCAGGATCAATGTATTCCAAGAACACGGGTCTCTGTGCTCCATTTCATCAAACACTTTCCGGGCATCACCAAGCCTCCCACATTTCAAGTACAAATGGATGATACGGTTGGATAGGAAAGGCGAACCGAGTATGAGCCCCGATGTCCTGGCATGGCCATGGACCCTTTCTCCGACTCCCAGCGCCCACTGCTGGATACAGAGCTCCAAAAGGGCGGAGTTCACAGCAGCAGATGGGCAATCAATACGGTCGAGAATACGGATTTGTCGCCTCTGTTGGCACAACACGCAAATTGCTGGTTCGAATTTTTTATCTCTGTAGACCGAGAAACAAGAAGGGATTGTCCTCCGAAGGAGCAGCAGATATGGCCCCAAATCGACAGGCCTCTTGCACATTGCCACCGCTGTGCATGGGAACGATTCCCACGATAAAAGACATTGCCATATAAGAAAGTCTTACCGTGGTCACGACGAATCAGATTTTTTGGACTCGCATATGGACTCATGCATGATGTATAAATAACAAAATGATTTCGACGGCATGAAGTCGAGGATATTGTATAAATGATAAGGAAACAACTTGAAATTGCTAATCATGGAACTGGTAAGCGCTGAAGATCTGGACTATAAGCACATGCCTTGCTAGGCAATTTTAGTGGATAAGGCATAATCTTCTTTAAATTACCGAACCTATTTGCCTTTGATGACCAACCCTCCGCTTTCAGCCCATCTGCCTCTTGCTAGATGAAGCTTTCAGATGTGGGGTTCCCAAGCAGGTTTTTGCAAAACCCTTGTTAAAGGCAGGCAGCAGCACCACCACCACCACCAGCTAGTAGAGCCTGTATGATTCCAAAGAAGCCCCTTTAGAACATGTTTCTGAAACAACAATTCTCCCCAATGATAATCTCCTAACCGCACAATTCAAACTTCATCACTGATGACAACAAATGAAAAATTCAACATCTTTATTCTCATCACCAAGGTTCAATAGCAGGAGGAACGGTCAAGGAAACCATAAATGGCGGAATCGTCCAAGCAAGGGAACAGGGTATATAGATGAATGAAATTTTCATTTCAATGGCGAGGGTAGAAAAAAAATGCAAAACTAAACCACCGTACTTCCAGAATTAACTCCGACCAAGATAAAACTGGATCCAATTAATAGAGACCACTGAAAAATAAAATAAATTTACCAAAATATTTTGAAAAAAAACAACAGAATGAAAACCTTGAAATTGCAGAAGACGAGAACGAGGAGATGGGGTACAGAAACCATAAATGGCGGAATCGTCCAAGCAAGGGAACAGGGTATATAGATGAATGAAATTTTCATTTCAATGGCGAGGGTAGAAAAAAATGCAAAACTAAACCACCGTACTTCCAGAATTAACTCCGACCAAGATAAAACTGGATCCAATTAATAGAGACCACTGAAAAATAAAATAAATTTACCAAAATATTTTGAAAAAAAACAACAGAATGAAAACCTTGAAATTGCAGAAGACGAGAACGAGGAGATGGGGTACAGAAACGAAAAAAAAGGTGTAAAAGAAGAAGATGAACAGGGAAAAAAATTTGGACCATTTCTCGATTTGTGCGTGTCATCCTTGCGCAGGGGCCATGCTAATCTTCTCTGTATCGTTCCAATTTTATCGGATGTCTCCGAAGAGACGAAGCTATACCGATTCACTGTCTTACAATAACAGCTGATAGAAGGAATCTTAGGCACGATGTGGGAGCGCAAGAGATTGAAGAGTGATGGAAGGAGGAAGGCATGCGCTGCGCCTGCGGGTCCCGTGGCTGCGTCGGATGCGGTAACAGAGAATGCCGAAAGTTGAGCCGATTTTGATGGGGAAGAAAAACACTGCAAAACGACGCCGCTTTCTTGGAGTAAAACCAAGAGCCAAGATTTACGGACCCGCTCGCCACTTATCGGGGTTTGACGAGAAAATGCGGGCCGCCGAAACTCCATCCAATTAAACAACATATGCATCCTGATTTTTTTTTTTAAACCACCGTATGCATCCCGATAAATAAGAGCCATGCTTTAAAACCAACGTATGCATCGTCATAAATAAAAGTCTGATTTAAAAACAATATATATGATAGACAAATATTTCAATAGAAAATATAAAATAAAATTTATGATAATGTCTATTAATACAAAATTATATATGCATTCTAAAGGGTAAAATGTGAAATTATTGATTACAAAACGGACCTCTCCATTGAGTTCAGGATGTAGATATTTAATTGAAGGTGAGAATTTCATGTTAATTCGTGATAGTCAAAATTGAGGGCATATTTTAATAATTATATGTGTGTGTGTGCGCGTGCGCGCGCGCTATATGGTCCGAGATATGAATTGTGAAAAATCTTTGAGATAAATTGTTTCAATTTCAACTTCTCTTTAGGTTTTAGAGTCTTTAATGTACAATTTACGACGAATGAACCTCATTTTTTGTATCCTCAAACCGAGATGAAATATGCTATAATCTGAATACCAATTTTAATATGAAAGTCATCAAAGTGTACTAGTAGCTAACCAAACAAGGCATAAGAGATGAAATATGCTATAATCGATGCATACTGATAGTGACTCAAACAAAGTATAAGATATGGAATATAAAACAACTAATATATACTATTAGCACACCAATCAAGGAACAAGGCATGGATAATGCAACAAAAAAGACATTCAACTAGAAAAAATGTATATTCCTAGTCCAAATAAGTTTTCAATGTTTTAAAACATAATTTAGGAAAACATCTAATTCGGAAAATAGACAGTGTCCAAGGAAAACATGTTTTTATATATTGAGCTCTTTTAACATAATAACTATTGCATTTATACTAAAGACAGTTACCTCTTAAGACATACCAAAGGATCCCAAGTATAGGTTAAAATAGAGAAATGTGATTGAATTCTTAAAAAATAATAAAAGCCCCAAGAGGATATGTTTTCAACAAAAAATGGATTATTCAATTCATGTGTAGTTCAAGAACTAACCCACACCCGAACACTTTACTAAAGAGAGCGCAACAAGTGTTTTTTTTAATATTGTTTTGTTTCAAAAAAATCATGCGTAATAAATTTCCAAAACAAATACAACTAGTGTTTATAAAATTAAATTTTGTTTCAAAAATAAATATTATACTCAACACGTGTTCAAAGTAGATAAAACTAACATAAATATATTTAATGTTTATATTAAAAACCTAATTCATGCTTACGTAATGTATTAATAATGGCATACCATAAATGAAAAATCTTAACTTCTTAACCTATAACCAAAAAAAAAGTTCCATAATTTATCCAAGTAATAAAGTGGCATAACCATAAGAAAAATAAATCAATTCCCCGCTTTATATAACATAACCACTTAGAAAATTATTTAATAAGACTAAGCATGACATAATTCAACATCACATGTCTACAGAACATGTCCAATAGGATAATACAAATACCAATTTTAATATGGAATTCATCAAAGCGTGCCAGTAGCGAGCCAAACAAAGCCTAAGAGATAGAATATGCTATAATTGAAGCATACTAGTAGTGGTCCAAACAAAGTATATGTAACATCTCGGGTTTTTGAGCTGGTTGAAATTTCCTCAACCCATTTGAATTATTCAGTTTGGTGGTTGGACCAACTTTTTTCTTGATCTTCGAAACTTAATTCTGAGAGTTTCTTTGACCCAAGACTTTGTTTGTAGATGGGTTTTAAGGCCCGACAAGTACTTCGGGGTTTCGAGTGGGTTTCAAGTGTGTTGGAGGCCGAAAACCCAACTTTTCGGAATGTGCTATCAGAGGCGGACAGTTTGGACAATCCGTGTGGCCTCCCATGAGAAACTGTGCGGCCATCCTTCTTCAGGCACGGATTGAAAAACCATGCAAGAGGGGGCGCACAACCATGCAACGCCTTTGCAACTTTTAACAGAGGGTTCATGCACGGTTTGTGCATGATCTGAAAAACCATGAGCCTACCCCATGCGAGGTGTGGTGCCTAGACAATGGGTGTCGCACGGTTGGAGTAGGGTTAGCCAAACTGTGTGGTCAAACCGTCACTACTACAAAATAGACCTTTAACAACACTAGAAATGGTCTTTATTAGCGCTAGAAATGCGTTGACTACATGAGCGAGGTTAAAAGATTTGTTCTTTTATTAGTGCTGAAAAAGCACTAATAAATGACATTTTATCAGTGATTCTATGAGCACTGGTAAAGTAGACCTTTATCATCACTTTTAAAACTGATGATAAATGTGGCCTTTATCAACGCTTTTAAAAGCGCTGATAAAGGTCCATTCTGCAGTGTGCTATACCAACACACCGTAGCACCACTGCAGTGTGCTGTAACAGCACACCGCAACACCAGAAACACACCAAATATCAACAAAAACAAGTCCCAATACAGGATTTAAATGAAATGAAATTTACAACACAAACACAAGAAAACAACACTATATTATAGACATTTCAAACATTGGTTTATACAATTACATAAATACAAATTATTACATACATTCAAAAACATCAATGTTCATTTATCTTTTAATCCTGACTCGACTCATGCTATTGCTGAAAAAACCACCCCTGATCGAGCAAAAGAACGCACCTGTATAAAAAAACAATTCTTATGTTAGTAATAATATGAATAAATAAATTAACCAAACGTGTTAATTTTACTAAAATTGATGTTAATTTTAAAATAAAGACGCACTTGAAGTCATGCCGGTCACACCGTGTATCGGATTGAGGTGTGACTGATTCCAACACATCTTAAATGACTTGTGTATTGTTGTCCTAAAGTATCAAAACAATCTGAATGTGTTTTCTTGGTTTTGAGTACACCAGTTGTCTTTTTTACTAAAATGTCGTCTTAAACTGGAAACATGTACTTTTGACTCATTCTGATAACATCGTGTATCACTTTAACATGAAATGGATTCCTACATGTCATAAATGACTTATGAATAATTTTCCTAAATTATCAAGAAAATATGAGTGTGTTTGATCAGCTTTCAATGAGTGACACTTTTTTGAACTAAAATATCAATTTTAAACTGATAACAGACACTTTGAGTCATACCGGAAACACCGTGTATCAGATTGAGGTGCGACTAATTCCCACACATCACAAATTTATAGATTGTTTTCATAAAGTATCAAAATAATCTGAATGTATTTGTTCAGTTTTGAGTAGGACAGTTGTTAATTTTACTAAAATTGATGGCAATTTTAAATAAAAAGACGCACTTTGAGTCATACCGGTCACACCGTGCGTCCGATTGAGGTACAATTTATTCATACATATCTCAAATGACTTATGAATTATTTTCCTAAAGTATCAAAACAATCTTAATGTGTTTTCTTTGTTTTGAGTACGTCACTTGTATTTTTTACTAAAATGTAATTTTAACAATGAAACATGCACTTTGACTCATACCGATCACATTGTGTATCGAATTGAAGTGTGTCTAATTCCTATACATCATAAATGACTTATGGATAATTTTCCTAAAGTATTTAAACAATTTGAATACATTTTCTCAGTTTTGAGTAGGTCAGTTGGCCTTTTTATTAAAATTGATGTCAATTTTAAATAAAAACAACGCACTTGGAGTCATATCGGTCACATCATACGTCGGATTGAGGTGCAGAAGATTCATGCACATCTCAAATCACTTATGGATTGTTGTCCTAAAGTATCAAAATAATCTGAATGTTTTTGTTCAGTTTTGAGTAGGTCAGTTTGTTTTTTTACTAAAATTGATGTCCATTTTAAATAAAAAGACGCACTTGGAGTCATACCGGTCACACCGTGCATCAGATTGAGGTGTGTATGATTCTAACAATTCTAAAATGTATTATGGATAATTTTCCTAAAGCATCAAAACAATATGAATGTGTTTACTCAATTTTAAGTACGTCACTTTTCTTTTTTACTAAAATGTCATTTTAAACTGGAAACACACACTTTTGAATCATTCTGATCACATCGTGTATCGGTTTGATGTGAAACAAATTCTTACATGTCAAAAATGACTTATGAATAATTTTCCTAAATTATAAAGAAAATCTGAGCATGTTTGATCAGTTTTCAATGAGTGACACTTTTTGAACTAAAATGTCGATTTTAAACTGATAAAAGAACACTTTGAGGTATATCGGGCACATCGTGTATCAAATTGAGATGTGACTGATTCCTACAGTCACAAATGACTTATGGATCATTTTCGTAAAGTATAAAAACAATATAAATGTGTTTTCTTGGTTTTGAGAGGACAATTTTCCATTTTACTAAAATTGATGAAAAATTTAAATAAAAAGACGCACTTTGAGTCATACCGGTCACACCGTACGTCATATTGAGGTGAGACTGATTTTTAAACACTCCAAATGACATATGAATTGTTTTTCTAAAGTATCAAAATAATATGAATGTGTTTTCTTGGTTTTGAGTACGTCACTTGTTTTTTTACTAAAATGTCATTTTAAAATTGAAACATGCACATTGACTCATACTGATCACATTGTATATCAGATTGAGGTGGGACTAATTATTACACATAAAAAACGACTTATGGATCATTTTCATAAATCATTTAAACAATTTGAATAAATTTATTAGTTTTGAGTAGGTTAGTTGTCCTTTTTACTAAAATTGATGTCAATTTTAAATAAAAACATGCACTTGGAGTCATATCGGTCACACTGTGCATCAGATTGAGGTGCGTCTAATTAATGCACATCTCAAATCACTTATGTATCATTTTCCTAAAGCATCAAAACAATATGAATGTTTTTTTGGTTTTGAGTAGGTTAGTTTGTTTTTTACTAAAATTGATGTCAATTTTAAATAAAGACACACTTAAAGTCATACTGGTCACACCGTGCATCAGATTGAGGTGCAGCTGATTCCCACACATTCCAAATCACTTAAGAATTGTTGTACCAAAGTATCAAAACAATATGAATGCTTTTTCTCTTTTTTGAGTACGTCACTTATCTTTTTTACTAAAATTTCATTTTAAACATGAAACACACACTTTGACTCAAAATAAATAAATTAAACATAAATATAAAACAATACATTAATTATATGGACAATGATTTTACTATGAAAACATTAATATTTCCTCTTTAATTTAGCATAGGTAGAAACATTTATCTTCTTGCAAAAGTAGTGGAGGGAAATTGAAGGAAAGTGATAAATGTCAACACTGCAGGGATGAACAGTTTTAAGGGATAAGAAGTCTGGAAGTTTTGGTGCAGAAAGGTATGAAAGATGGAAAGAGAACCCAAACTCAAACAAAAGAATCCTCCTGTATAAGAAAACAATTATAAAGCGAGTAATAATAAAAATAAATAAATTGAACATAAATATAAAACAATATATTAATTCTATGGAGAATGATTTTACTGTGAAAACAACAATATTACCTCTCTAATTGAGCATATGCAACATCGTTGCTCTTCCTGCAAAGGTAGTGGAGAGAACTTGAAATAAAGTGATAAATGTCAACACTATAAGAGTGAACAGTTTTGAGGGAGAAGAAGCATGTGGAAGTTTTGGTGTAGAAAGGCATGAAAGATGGACAGACCACCCCAACTCGAACAAAAGAATCCAACTGTATAAGAAAACAATTATTATGTGAGTAATACTAAAATGAAATAAATTAAACATAAATATGAAACAATACATTAATTCTATGGACAATGATTTTAATGTGCAAACATCAAGATTACCTCTGTAATTGAGCAGAGGTAGTGTCATTGCTCTTCCTACAAAGCCAGCAGAAATAACTTTAAAGAAAGTGATAAATGTCAAAACTGTAGGGGTGAAAGGTTTTGAGGGAGAATAAATATGTGGAAGTTTTGGTGCAGAAAGGCATGAAAGATGGACATAGCACCCCAATTCGAACAAAAGAATCCACCTGTATAAGAAAAAAAATATTATTTGATTAATACTAAAAAGAAATAAATTAAACATAAATATGAAACAATATATTAATTCTATGGATAATTATTTTACTATGTAAAATATCAAGATTACCTCTATGATTGAGCAAAGACAACGTCATTGATTTTCTTACAAAGGCATGACACATGGTGGGAAGAATATATCTAATTCACATAATATGAATACAATATTCTTATTCATGATGGGAAACTTCATTGTGTCTACAAATTTACTACATATGGATTTGAAAAAGAAGCAGATTCTGGTTAACGTATGTCGTACATTTTGAGGAAGAATGCAACGAAAAACAACATGCATTAAATTTGGCATCAAAATGTGACGGTTGTGTGATTTTATTTCTTATAACTTCAAATTAGTCATTGACATGACATTTTTGATATTTTATGAATACCCTTGTAGAACTTTTACACTAGTAAGAAAAAATAAAAATTGCAATTTTGAGTACGTCACTTGTTTTTTTACTAAAATGTCATTTTAATATGGAAACACACACTTTGAACTATACTGATCACATCGTGTATCAATTTGATGTGAAACCAATTCCTACACATCACAAAGGTCTTGTGAATCAATGTCATACATTATCAAGAAAATCTGAGCATGTTTGATTTTTTTTAGTGAGTGACATTTTTTGAACTAAACTGTCAATTTTAAACTGATAACAGACACATTGAGTCATAACGGTCACACCATGCGTTGAATTGAGGTATGGATTATTTTTACATGTCTCAAATGACTTATGGATTATTTCACTAAGTTTGAACAAAGTACAAACCTCCATAGACCTATTTTTCCAATCATATAAAACCCTATCATTTTTTAATAAAATAAAAACTATTAAAAAAACCAAGTTTTATCGAAAAAAACATTATAAAAAAATCCTCTACCAATTATTTTATTAAAGTTTTATTCAGATCCTTGTGGATAAATCTGAGGATAAAAATGAAAGTAATTCATCATTAACTCTGCCCCCATGTCAAATCAAATAAATTAATTTCAGTAACATACACTCATCAGTAGGAATAAACCTTTTCCACTCCTTGTTTCTCACACCAAATATAGATGAAATGGGCTTAGTAGTTTTGGTAAAATAGTTCCCTATATGAGTAATTCATATCAATTCACATTGGGGGTATCATGGTCCTGGTAGCAAGACCTTAAAAGGCACACCATACGTCCTCATCGTATGATAATAAATTGCACAATTTCTTCAAGAACTACATGGGGATTGATTCTCATTCTAATGAGATATGTAGTGATGTTCAGATCTTTAATATTAGGCCCAATTATAACACAATATGGGTAATTCCCTCACCCTCCTATGTACGAGTCAATTCTACGTGAGAGGATCTAATATGGGTTCTCACCCTATGCATGAGCCTGTATTCAAAACAAAAAAAACCTTTTTCCTCCACACATGAACTCAATCAATGCAATTGATATTTATTTCATAACTACATGCGGCTTGATTCTTTCTACAACAAGATATGTAGTGGTGCCTGAGTTTTATACCTTAGTCCAGCCACAATCATGTTGAGGCACCTTCTACCTAGATGTCTTTACCATATTATGTTAAATTGCATGGCTAGTGTCCCGACCACATGAATTTAAACTGTGTGGTACCTCAAGAACTATGTGTGTCTTGATTTTCATCCCAATTAGATACACAGTGACACCTAGGACTCATGTACTTTTCCCAACCATGGGGTAAAAAAATACATACCCCCTCTACTGTGTACAAACAAAAAATTATACAGGAGCCCTTCATTCGGGTCCCCTCATTATAGGGTCCACCAAGGAAATAAAGATGCCCCTTTCCACATATGATTCATATCTATCTAAGAGAATTTTCACTTCATGGCCAATAACATTCAAAACATTTCCTTTTTTCTCATACATATCCCTTCCATATGTCACAATCATACTCTTGGACATTTTCAGATCTTCATAATCCTTCTCTAGCTTTCAGCGATAGAATGTCTGATACCTAGGGACTCCTTTGTCTGACTATGCAGTAACATGACCTAGTTGGATATTTACAAATTCACCCACAAATCAGGTTAGTCAACCAGTTAAAACTCTTCCATCAGGAGAATCCTATTCTATTATTGTAAGATTTGACGACACCATGTTTCCAACATTTAGGCCAGACCCGTGTAGGAAACCTTTTCCAAAAATCTTGGGAAATTTTGATTTTAAATGATCCAATCATACTCAGGTACTTTCCTTCTACAAAAAAAAGACTCCATGTACGGGGAAATCCGAATCTCTATAAGCTTCCATTGGCTATTAGTAATAGAATGTCGGAATTGTAGAGAACTCCTTTGCCTGACTATACTATAACATGCCCCAGTTGTATTTGTATAAGTCTCCCACAAAATGGTCATGTAAGTTGAAGGATGCCACTATTTGACTATACAATAATATGTCCCAACTTTCTTTATATAAAGTATCCCACAAAATGGGTTTTTTGGCTAGCGATAACTTTGTTCTCAAGAGTGACCTCCTAAAACGCATATTTTCATGGCCATCAAGGATGCTGCCTCTCTTCAGAAGGATCATTGTGACAACTCTATTGGTGAATTTATGATTCTTTGCCGTCTTAGGATTGCGGGATC
Organism: Viscum album; assembly: GCA_963277665.1. Lineage (NCBI taxonomy): Eukaryota > Viridiplantae > Streptophyta > Magnoliopsida > Santalales > Viscaceae > Viscum > Viscum album. The sequence continues at coordinate 846,836,599 of OY728133.1, forward strand.
TTACAGATAGCCTCAGCACACTTTTGAAGTATTCTAGCAAGCCCCGCTTCCAGGATGGATCAAAGTGAATGTCGACGGCGCCTCACGAGGAAACCTGGGTCCGGCAGGTTGTGGTGCCATTTTTAGAGACCATCTTGGTAGGTTCCAGGGCTGCTTCTTGGGTGGTTGTGGTACGACCTCGGCTCTGGAAGCAGAAATGCTGGGTGTGATTCATGAAGTGGACTTTTCCAAACAAAAGGGTTGGAGCAAGCTGTGGATTGAAAGTGACTCAACCACTGTGGTGCAAGCTATTTGGAAGGGGGTGGTGCATCTTGCCTGGCCGCTCACTCCTCTTTGGATGCAATGCCTTGCTTCGCTCTCAGACCTCAGCTACATTGCCACACATGTTTACCGTAAAGCGAACATGGTTGCTGACAGTCTTGCCAACAAGGGAGTCAACCATGATATTACCTGGCTTGATGATTTACCTGGTGATTTTCTCCCTCTTTATGATAAGGATTGTAATAAGATTCCATCTTTCAGACTTTTGTAGCTTCCCTTATTTTTATAAAATAAATTATGCCTCAGTCTTTGACTGAGGCACCAACTTCTAAAAAAAATCCCCTTTCACCGTGCATAGCAAGGAGCTCCTCCATTTTTATTCCTCCCCTAGGATTTGATCTAAATCCTCCATCCAAGCTTCATTTTGATCTTTATAGCTCTCTTTGAAACCACATCAATAAGGCCTTCGATCCTCTAGCTTATTTTTCTTTTTTCTCTCACTATATGATGCACTAAATCTATGTGAGTCGTTTTACTCTATTTTTAAGGTGTTCATCTAAAATGATGATTTATTCCTAATAATATCAAGTTATAGGTTAACATCGGATAAAAAACCATATAACAATGCAAGGTAGGTGGTTCCTAGCTTTCTCTTTGACTTTTCTCATGTTTCAGGGGTGTGATATATATACGCCATGTGGGTTGACTAAGTGGGACCCTAAATAATTAAATGCTTGTTTTTAAATTAATGAATTGATGGCATGGGATATTGTTGGGTATGCCCCAAACCTTTGACACATGGTCAATCTAAGTAAGGGAATTGGACCATATTGGGCAGTTTAGGATGAGCGTATGTATTAAATTAAATCAAATTATTTATATTGATTTAATTGATTTCATGGGAATGTGAAGGGCATAGCCTGAAAATTGAGGTGGTAATGACCACTTGGGTTGAGGTGACTCGGTCATCAAGTTGGGCTTGGCCTGGATACTTGAGGTGATGTTGATCACCAGGTTGGGTGACATGCTCATCAGATTAAGGTGATGAGGTCATCAGGCTACAAGCATGGTTTGAGTGATATGGGATGGTTTTGACCATTTGGTTGAGCAACATAGTCACAGGGGAATGTGGTGTTAGAGAGATGCGTCTTAGGAATTTTTTTGGCGATTGCTACTAACAATGTTGTCTGACACACTATTAGAGTCATGTACACACACATAGGACTCAGATGATGAGGTGGTGCTGAACACTTGTGTGTGTAGAGGCCTCCGTTAGTTGCATCTTAGGATAGTGTTAAACATCAGAGTGTTTAGAGGTGTTTGTCATAGAAATCCACAGGGATGGTGAGGAGCCATCAGTTGACGGTGATGAGACCACTGGTTGGGGGTTGAGGCTCGCCGTGTTATTGAGGTTGTTGGGACATGATTATTTGGGAGGATGAATATCATCATTCCTCAGGATATTGACTATTGATAGAATAATGTTTTGTATTTGGAGGAAAAACATCTGTGTGCCTCAGATGCCGATCTTTGAGCCAAAAAGTATTTCTGAGATGAGGTCCAAGAGACCAGGTACTTTTTTGGGTGTGCCTTTAGGATTTAGATTATTTTATTATGACATGAGAGGTTTTGGTTGGCTTGAGGTGCCAGTGATACTTTTATAGGAGGTGCCTAAGGTCTTTATAACTTTATACTTGTCAGGGGATTCCATGGGATTTATGCTAAGGATCCTCACCACTATAGTTATATATACATATATATAGACATGTCATTTTATTTCATAAATATAAATGGGAGAACATGGGATATCGATGATGGATAAAGCTGGTGATTAATTCCTTATGGTTATTGAGCATAAGGAAAGGGGGTTATTTATATTATATGCATGTGTGTTTTTTTATATTTAGAACACCTACATTATCATGGATGTAAGATAGGAACATGTTGGTGGTGGTTTATTGAGATTTATTCTCACATCCTACACAGGCCCTTTGGGATAAATGTAGGATTTATGAATTTTCGATCAGGTAAGTGACCGAGCTCGGGATCCAGACCTTAGTAATTATGTTATAATACCTAGCATGAGATGCATGAAAAAGGATCTTGGAGTTTCTTGAATCAATTGGAGCTTTCTTTTTGTGTTTAGTTTTTTTTTCAAAATGCTTATTATTTATATGTATACTAAGTTCGGCCACATGTGACCCTCTATGCTTACAGTTTTTTATGAATTAACTTGTATGCATGCTTCTATAAATGGCATGATTGTCTTTATTATTCATTGTTGCTTATGTTTGTTTATTCTTATGTTCTTTCTTCTTAGTGATTCTACTGAGTATGGTCGTCCTTCCGTTGTTGTATATACATAGACCATTATTATTATTATCACCATATGAGGATATAGTCTCCCCACCATCACCTCTTTACACCCTCATTGCTAGTCAGCAACATTTGGTGTACAAGGAGGCACGCCTAATTCCAAATGGTACTATGGACCAGAGCACAATTTAAAGTGTCATTTAGGTTGAGGCATTATAGTATAAGACATGGAATAGGAATAAAATAATACATAATAAAAGTGCACCAATCAAATCACGAGTCTTAGATTAAGCAACAATCATGAAATTTTAATAGAAAAATATGGGTTCCCTATCCAAATAAGTTTTCAATGTTTTAAAACATAATTTAAGAAAACAAATATTTAGGAAAATAGACATTATCCATGGAAAAAAGGTTTTTACACATTGGACCCATTTAAAATAATAACAGTTTTATTTATTTAAAAGACCATTACCTTTTAAGACACACCAATGGACCCAAGGGGGGTGGGGGTGTCCAGGGGGTGGGGGTGTCCAGGGGGTGGGGTGGTGTCTGGGAGAGGTGGGGGCAGTCCAGGGGGTTGGGGGGGATATACAAGGGGGGTGGGGTGGTGTCCAGGGGGTGGGGGTGGCTTTCCATGGGGGTAGGGGTGTCCAGGGGTGTGTGTGTGTGGGGGGGGGGGTCCAGGTGGTGGGGTGGTGTCTAGGAGGGGTGGGGGCCGTCTAGGGGGTTGGGGGGGGGGGCTTTCCAGGGGGGGTTGTCTAGGGTGGTGGGGGGGGGGGGGGGGGCTGTCCATGGGGGTATCCAGGGGGGTGGGGGTGTCTAGGGGTGGGGGGCTTTAATGGTTTTAATGGAATTAATTTCATGGATTTTAAGATCATTGGTATTTTTAAAATGATTTTGGAATAGTGTTTATTTCAATAGTATGTTTTTCTTTAGGAAAAAATGAATGATTTTGGTGTGTATGGTAGGAAGGGGGATTTGGTTATATGATTTTTGAAATGGAAGCTTAAAAGGGATTTTTATAAACCATTGGGGAGTTTTAAATAGAAAGAAGTCTCTTTTATGTGATTTTGAAATGGTTTTATAAAGAATTATTTATGATGTGTCTTTATGGGATTTGTGATTTTGTGTCCCTTGTTTTAGAACATCAGATTATTGTACTAAAGGTTTTGTTTTTAATAATTCTTTAGAATGTTACCACTATGAATGAATCAAAAAGTCCATAAGGGGATATCTCAGGTATTTATTCTTGTGATCCAGCTATTGTCTTCCTAGTCTTGGTCTCTACTCAAAATCTTGTGGAAGTGTAATAACCATGTTCTTATCGGATCTTTTATTACGCATGAGAGTTTATAAAATACCATCCATTATTTTTTATTAGTGATCAAGGATCCCAGGAGGCAACTAAGTGGGTATCTATGATTAATGGGATCTTCGAGTTATTAGAAACCCTATAATCCACGGGGGTGGGGGATATCCATGGGGGGGGGGCTGTCCATGGGGGGTGGCAGGGCTATCCAGGGGGTGGGCGGGGCTTTCCACAGGGGTGGAGGGGCTGTCCAGGTGGTAGGGGGTGTCCAAGGGGTTGGCGGGGCTATCCAGGGAGGTATGGGGTGTCTAGGGGGTGGGCGGGTTGTCCACGAGGGTGGCAGGGCTGTCCAGGGGGTAGGGGGAGTCAGGGGGGGTGGGCGGGTTGTCCACAGGGGGTAGGGGTGTCTAGGGGGGGTAGGTGGGCTGTCCACGAGGGTGGGGGGCTATCCACGGGGGGAGGGGATGTCCAGGGGGGTGGGTGGGTTGTCCATGGGGTGGCGGGGCTGTCGAGGGGGTCGGGGGTGTCCAAGGGGTGGGCGGGCTGTCCGCGGGGGTGGGCGGGCTGTCCGCAAGGTGGGCTGTCCAGGGGGTATGGGGTGTCCAGTGGGTTGGGTGGGCTGTCTAAGAGGGTTGTGGGGCTGTCCAAGGGGGGTACGGGGTGTCCAAGGGGGTGGGTGGGTGGGTGGGTGGGGGGGGGGGGGGTTCAGGGGGATACGAGGTGTCTAGGAGGGTGGGTGGGGCAGTCCAAGGTGGTACGGGGGGGGGGGGGGGGTGGGGGGGGGGGGCTATCCACGGGGGGTGGCGGGGCAGTCCAGGGGGGTACGAGGTGTCCAGGGGGGTGGGCGGGCTGTCCACGGGGGTGGGGGGGGCTGGCAAGGGGAGGGGTGAATCATTCATATCAAATCATCAAGTCAAGATTTATTATTTATAGATAAAAAAATAAAGATAATGTGACCTACCTAATCACACATATATTGAGGCACAACAAATCAATAAGTATCAAAGGTCAGTAATATCAGTAAAAAATGTAACGAATCAATCTGTTCCTCATCACCATCATCATCAGCCTCACCCTTGTCCTCATCATCATCCTCATCATTGTCCCCGCCCTCATCAACACCCTCCTCCTCGCCCTCATACTCCACCTCGACCTTCTCATCACCCTCCTCCTCCGCCTCGCCCTCCTCCTCGCCCTCCTCCTCTGCCTCGACCTCCTCCTCACCCTCCTCCTCCTCCGCCTAGGCCTCCTCCTCACCATCGTCTCGACCTACACTAGAACTACCACCAGGTGCACTATATATAGAATGCATGGATTACATATAGTCATCACAAGTTGTGCTGGCCTCTAGTGGAAGTGTTGGATGTAAAACTTCCATCAGTTTCATAAATGCAGTGTTTGCCCTAGTAGACTATTTTGACATCTCTGTAGCCCTTTTTTCAGCCTATTCTGCCTGTGACTTAACCTGTTGGAACTTAGTGTCACTACAACTCGTACCTGAGGAGGGCCAATACCTCGTCAGAACTATACTCTTCCCAGGTCGACAGCGTACTCTACGAGGGTGCTCATCTCCCAAAACTTAATGTAAGTGATCGTTTGGCCCAAAATTGTCAGGTTCATGGGAATCAATGACCTCTAAAACATCCTATTACAAATATAAATAGATTATTATGTTACAAAATAGAGATTAAAATTTTAAATCTACAAAGTAAAACTTACAATCTGTTGCTGAGTCAGTTCATTAACCGCACTTCCATCTTTCTTCCTTCTACTCGAGCAAAACTGTTTTGATCAAAGCACGCGTCCTTTTATATTCAATTTATGACTCTAAAATGACATTGAATTTAGGAAACCATAATTAAAAATAGGATATCAATAATTAATTTCATAACTAAAATTATATAACAACTTTAGCAATCGAATAAATTATGGATGTAGAAATATAAAGTATAATTCATAAAGAAAAATTATAAACTGTCATACCTACTGCCTCTCATGATCTGGAATCGTAGTATGTCCCAATGTGTGGATGTATTTTTTAGCATCAATATTTTTTTTATTTCTTCCAGATGAATCCTAAATAAAATTCAATAATTAGTATGAACGAAAAACATGAAAATTTTCATTTAAATACCTCTAATGTGATTAATACCTTAAATTGGCTAGTTATCCAATGAGTAATCATCTTTAGGTACTATTCTAACAGACAATAATCCACAATAGGGACCACCTCTAACTCTATGCCCACTCTAGCATGCCAGAAAATGTACAACTCGTGCTTATAATCTCTCCAAAGCTCGCCTAAATCCTTTAGACATGCTGGTCATGTACCCTCACCATCGGGGAAATTAAACCGTAGTTGACACCAAAATATTAATTCATATAAATACAAAAAAATAATATATTTCATTAAATACAACATATTTTTTTATCCATATCTCTGCCCAAGATTTATCCTTGACTTCATTTGGCATTTGTCTCCATGAGAGCGGGCTGACAGGAATGATGTTGGAGTATTTGGAAAGCGTTTCCAAAAAACTCTGACATTGCTGCCCTGATTTTTCAATCATTTGACTATCTTAATTATAGTCCACCATAAAATGCGTGGGGTGGTTCCACAACACACACATGTGTGTACTCCCCTGCACCCACCTCCTATCAATATATATATCTATTATGAAAGAAAAAAAATATTTTATCAATACATGTTATAATGAAAATAAATAATGGTGTAAAAAATTGTTTGGGTTGTATAAGTATACCAATGGTAGTCTGATCAATTGGCATCGCTGGATCCGTAGAAACTAAAGCAACATCCTGTATATATGGAGTGGGTCCCAATGTATGCTCCTCAGGGACAGACTCTGGCGGAGCAAGATTCAAACAAGATGGAATATAAAATCCCAGAGAGAAGGAAACATAAATAAAAGAAGATGACAGGGATGGCTGGCCAAATGTTGGATGGGGAGTGGGAATCATCATCATATATGGTACAAATGGGTGAGGAGGCTCAGATGTAAAGGGTGGTGAAAACATGGGAGGCCTAAATATCCCACGTGTCCCTAATGACACACTGGGATCAGAATGTGGGATGGATGGTATGTCAGTGGGAGGGGCAAGGTCTAATCGGGTACACCGACCATATCATCTAGCTCTCGTACCACCCCCTCATATGAACACCCAGAGTACTGGGACCACTACTAGGATGCTCATCAAATAACTATCGCCTAATAGATGGATCCTGAAAAAATGTTTAAAAAAAACTAATCATATAACATTATATATTATTTAAATAAATATATTTGAAATAAAATACTCACTGTAGGCACTAGTGGTAGAATACCCAGCTCAATCATGCGATGATTGTTTTCCATAATCTATTTTTGTCACCTCTCTTCAATTGGTTTCATTTCTTACATTTGAAAACAAATATAGAAGTAAATAGAAAAAGATAACTAATGTGTAGCCCAAAAAACAAAATAAATGAGAGGGAATAGGGGATTCATGGATAATTTAACTATCCATTGTTTTAGGTGAGCTTGAAAAAATATATAATGAAGTCAATAAATCGTACAATATATAATAAAGAAATTTAATTTTTAGTAGGATGGTTATTTACTCAGTGTCATCAGTCTATTAAAATCATGGAACATTGATTCTACTGGATTCATAAGGGGTAAAGTAGTTGTCAAAATTAAGGAAAAATTTAATTTCTTTAGCCCAGGTAGATGATGAAGGTTTCAATACATGTTTTGCAGAAGAATACAAACCATCATGTTCATTACCTGATAAAATGTTAAAGAGAGGTCTGGTCTTAGAGTTTTACAAATTTTATACAAATCACAGTTGAAGCATTGAAATGTTCACCAAGTTAGAAATGTTGGTTTCGTAGGTTGAATACAGTTCATTTCCAAATTATAAAATGCAATTCAAATAAAATTTCAACCAATAAACATTGAAAATTTACATAATAGTCTACTCAGATACAACATATTTGTAATCAATATTAAATCAATTTGAATAGTACCAAACTTAACATCCCAAGTCAGAGGTAAACCAAAAGAATTGAGAACATGAATGGATGATTTTATATATTTCCCACCACAACTTTAGGTTCACAGTCAAACTCTGAAAATTGAGCTATCGGAGTAATCAAAAGTAATAAATGGATCATTTTCAATGGAAGTAGGTATAGTGTCAATTCCATCATCACCATCATCAAAAATATGTCTTGGAATTGCTTCAATAATGACACCAAATCCAGGTCAAAGATGGTCTTTGATATAAAAAACTTATTTTGCCATTGATGCCAATACATATGGTTCATTGGTAGCAAGAGTGTGAGTCATATCAATTACTCGAAATCCACAATCCTCAATAAATGTTCCCTGCCTCATCATCGAATCAAAACCACTGGAATTTCATCATTGTGACTCGTCCATGAGAATAATAATCCAATATTATTATTTTTTCAACGAATCCATAATAACCTACATTTTCAAATCACGGTCTACTATCTGATGCACTATCATAAACAGTATTTTGTGGTAGTAACCATAACACCATCATGTTATGTTATCATGTTTTTTTCTCATTCAGTGATAATAAATTTGTAACCATTGATAACAATTGATTTACAGTCACGAACCATGGTATTAGGACCAAAAGCCAAAGATCTTATTTCCTCAGAGACAGAGTCAGCAGGAAAACTGAATACCTGAAATATAAATCAATATTAAATCTAATTAAATATAGTTTTAATTATTTTAAATAGTAATATTATTACCTTCAATTTTTAACCAAGCAGAAAACACTTTTCCATGCAAAGTATCCCTCCTTCTCAAAGATAAAGAATGATGATTTCTATTATCATCACTTTATGTTCCCTGTAGATAATAATAGGAATATATTGACAGATATATATATATATATAAAGATATACGTATTGAATTTACTTACAAGATGTATTTATTGAACAAATCACAGTTTGAACAAAAGTGTGCGATGTGCCATATCCCGCTCTTCAAGGCTTAATGTCGTCAATGTATATGATCCATGAATTCCTCCTGTTTGAGTAAGTGATGGAAAAATGGATTCAATTTTCTCATACTGTTATTCTTAATTTCTCATTGGTCTATTCATTCTTTTAGTAAGATCAAGACAAATACATAGAGCAGAAATCTATACATTCTTGAGCCAAGCAACTATTCACGATAAAACCTTCGAGATGATTCCTGTTACGGATATAAGACTTTAATGTGAACATATTTCTTTTAGTTGGATACATCCAATGAAAAGAAATAGGTCCTCTAAGAAGTATTTTAGTTGGAATATGGACAGTCATATGCAATATGAATTTGAAAAATGATGGAGGAAATATTTTATCTAACTCATACAAAATTTAATGGGGCATCTGCCAACATTTTTTACAAGAAATACTTGGACAACTTCTTAGCATAGAGATCTCTAAATAAATGTAACAACCGAATAACAACCACCCTTACATTATTGGAAAAAAGATAACGAATTGCTATTGAATCAACTCATGCAAAAGAATGTGATAATCACGAGTCTTTAAATATTTTAGCTTCAACTCTCTTCTGTTGACCCGTTTAGATATATTGCTTGAATAGCCATCAGGAACTTTAATAGTCTATAGTACTTCCAAAAATTGATTTTTTCTGTAGGTTTCATCACATAAGAATCACATGGAACTTTCCATTTATTTTCACTGATACGCACAGGATGAAATTATGGTCTGATGCCCCAATCCACCAAGTCTCGCCGAGACCGTAAATCATATTTTGTCTTTCCCTTAACATTTAGAAGAATCGAAAGCAACATTTCACATATATTTTTTTCAATGTTCATTACGTCTAAGCAATGACGTAACCAAATTGGTTGACCAATAAGGCAAATCAAATAAGATACTTCTCTTCTTCAATTGTAACAGGTTTCAGTGGAAACATTCTTTCTCTTTACAGATTTCATTTGAACCTTCCCAAATGAAAAACCGAAATCTTTCAATTCATTAAGCACATCAGTTCCATACATATACTGAGGTGGATCATCGGTCTCCATGGTATTTTCAAATCTTCCGACGATTATTTCTATATGGATGGTCCATTGGCAAGAATTGTCGATGTCCCATAAAACTGAAACTACAACGATGTTTCAGTCTTTTGGATCGTGTATTCTTCATAGCAAAACAAGACATGATAGTTTTCCCTTTGAGATTCATCCAAACATCATTGCATAAGTAGAAAATAATTGATCGTCCCACATAAGCACAACATGCATCTAAAATATGTCTTTCGAATATGCATCATATGTGCGCACACCCACATCCCAAAGAAGTTTCAACTCTTTTATTAAAGGTTGCATGTATACATCTAAATCATTGTCAGGATCAGAAGGGCCAGATATGAGTATACTCATGAAAGTGAAATGTTTTTTCATACACTAAACATGGGGGAAGATTATAAATGTGTATAAAAATCGGCCATGTGTTGTGCGACGTAAGCATCTGCCCAAACGGATTAAAACTGTCACATGAAAGAACCAACCTCACATTACACACATCATCTGCAAAATCAGGATACCGAGCATCAAATTTCTTCCATGCAAATCCAATCTGTAGGGTGAACCAACTCATCATTAGTCTTCTTTCTCTCAGTATCATACCATCACATTTTTATTGATATTTCATCAGACATAAAAAGATTCTGGTGTCTGGGATCAATGGAAAGTGCCACATTACTTTCTATGGCACACGAGATGGTGTGTTCCATCAGATTTTGGATTCGTAGAGGGATGTGACACGTTTTATACAATCATTTCGTTCATCATTTCCTCCCAGAA